>JAGVSQ010000190.1:4726-15760 GCA_022683975.1 Rhyacophila evoluta
TTTGATACAGTAGTACCAGCACTAGCTCTCTTTAAAGTTATAGTAATTCTTTGACTTCTTCTTCAACTCTAAGTTCGACAAAGTAAGTCAGAAGATAAAAAAATGACTGTTATTGATTAATTCAATCACGCACATTCGGCTTACTTTCCATTTCTTCAGCTTCATGTGGGTCGTCTTCTTCCTAACTCAACTAAAGAATCTGTCGATTGATATCATCATCGTCTCCTGTAGAAGTCTCCACACCAGCTTCAGAAGGAAAATGTACGGCGTATTAGGCCAGTTCTATAACGCCGTGAATTAATATTTTGTAGCGAACATTTTCTATTATGATGGGAATAAATGTTTGTTATAACTGTTTTTTACATCTTTACGACATCAAAACAACTTACACAAATTAAGCTGATACAGAAAAAAAATGCAAAAAAATATCTTTCAGCCAAAAATAGGAGAAGCAATTTAGTGTTGCCCTTTTCCGAAAACAATAGGCCGACCCAATTAGTGGTCAAAACTAAATCCGGCGGGTAAACATTTTTACGGCAAAAAAACGAACTCGGCAAAAATAAATGATAGAAGTAGAATAAAATTTACGTGTCTGCAGATCTTGCGAAGCAAAAAAATGGACAATGTTCAGTGAATATAAACCTGATCAGGTCACCTTAAACTGAACTGTCAAATAAATTGTTTCTTAAGAATCCTGCTGTCAAATTCATACAATAATAATTGATTTTAAATGAAGGCATTCATTAGTCTAATCATAAAACACACGCAAAAAATACGCCGTATGCAGTGACGGAGTATATATTTCCATGTCCAGTTAATCGCTGTACTCCGTGATGCTAGACGATTATCATTATATAATTAGTGTTTTTTAGTTGCGGTGATGGACTTTCATATTTGGATACAAATATAGTTCTCTAATTACAGATTTAACAATGTTATCTTTTTCAAATAGGTTCGGCTATCGGAGGTTACCATTGTAAATAGTAACGTAGCTACATATTTAACGCTCTGGAGCAAAGAAAATCGCTGTGCCCCCTCGTTAGTTCTGACGAATTTCGCTTTTTTATCTAATATTCTTATTACTTTATTCGTTTTAAATGTTTTGACGTATGTCGAATTTCATGTGACTCGTAATTCGAGTAGCGCGTTTGTTTTAAAATTTACGGGTTTAAGTAGGCAACTACAAAATTATAGGTCCTTATTTTTTTTAGCTCACGTAATTTTTTTATTTTACGCTCCCATGATTCATGCGCCTGGAGCAATTAGTCTACAGTAGCTACGTCACTGATTATAACAAATGATAAATGAACGAGGTTTTTCATTGTTTTCGTTGTTACTAATATTTTTATATTTTTACCATAATACAATTCTTAAGCCTGGAGCATTTGTATCTCTGCAGTGTGAATATGTCCAGTCCAAAAATGGATTATACTCTCCATGATGTCCAGACTTTTAAGCATAAATTTTTTCGCGAGAATTAGTTTTTTTTGTTCAATTTTTTGGGAGTTTAGTTATGCATCTTGAGATTTTTTGAAATCTTGCAACTATGAGAGATGACCCCGTAACCGCTAGCTACCCATCTAGTTATCTAACCATCATTAAAGGAGCGGTTTTTGGTCAGACATGACTCTCATCTTATGCAATCTTCATATATCTAAATCCTTATGATTTAATTGATATTCTTAACCCATAGAGGAGTATGAATGTAATATTACATTCAACACTGTTTGTGTCAAAAGGAGTACAATCATAATTCTGCGTCCAACTCTAAAATTGATATTTCTTGTTAAAATATAGATTGTTTCAATAACTATTGGATCCTTCTGAAGACATTCTCGAAAAATTTAGGGGTATTATCAACATATATTGACATGTTGTATCAACATGAAATGTAATATGAAAAAACACATTCTTGAAAGGGTTAAAATAAGTGTCAATAGCTGGTTATGTTTCTATTGTTTGTAAATTACACAATTGCAACAGCAATATTTTTTTATTATCAACAACAATATAAAATATCATATAATAATAAATTTCATTTACTTTCATTTGATTTCTAAAACTCTATTTTATAAAAGTTAAATAATGAATATGAAACCATTATTTCAACAAATCAATTATAACTGAAGTAACTTATTTATAAATTCTGCAGTTTCCAGTTGGCGGCTTAATAATTTTACTGAACCATAATTCTATGAATCTGTCGCGCTTCGCATCCGTAAAATGCAGGTTCGATTCCCTCATTTGCTTGATTTCTAAACATGGGAAAAATGCAAGACCGGATGCCTATTTGGTTGAGCAATTGTCTGACAAGCAATTAAAAAAAAAAACAATCTGTCGATAAATGTCTTCACATTACAGAGCGGAAATCTTCATAATGTATGGATCTTTACGATCTAATTTTGGAACGAACACAGTAAAAAAAAAATCCACAGATATCACAGCATTATCATAGCATGTTATAATCGTTGAATACTTACTGTAGTACATAAATTTTAAGATAGCAAATGTATCAATATAAAAAAGATGGATTCTATTTTTGAGAAAAATGCCAAATTTATTGCCACAAGATTTTCCCGCTCACATTTAAAACTTGAAGAATCAACAAAGAAGTTTACTGACAATTACAATCAACAAAAACGTTACTACATCCTTCTTAGATCTTTCAAATCAAATTCTTTATGGTTATTTTTTACGTGGCTTTTTAAATTGGAACTTTGCATAAATCCCTTTGGACAAACTGGACAGAGGTATGGTCTCTCTCCAGTGTGAAGTCTTGTGTGTCGCTGTAAGCTCTTCTGGGAAGAAAACCGATTGCCACAGAAGCTGCAAGCATAGGGTTTCTCACCAGTATGACTTCGAATGTGGATAATCAGTACACATTTCTGTGTAAACTTCTTCTTGCATATATCACATTCATATCTTTTCTCGCCTCTGTGAACCTTCATGTGTACCTAGAGTAAAAAAAAATGATGAAACATTTTACACACACCACTGATTAATCAGATTAAGGTAAATAAATAAAGACTAGATGAAAGAAAGAAAAGCATTTTAATAGATTAATAGAATTTAATTATGTGTATATTATAGAAATTTCTTATCACATATTTACAAGGGTTAGTTGTTAGTATTTGTTTAAATCATTAAACTTTTTGAATTTTTATCAGCTTAAAGAAGATTTAATTACTGTAATTTAATGATATTTTTTAAATTTTGTTATTATTTGAAGTATAAATAGAAATTTAAGTTTATTCTAAGATTGCAAATTTTAATTCTTCTGCGATTATCAAAAGCACGAGTCCTTATATATTTGATGCAATTGGTGCAACAGAGGATAAAGTAAGGAAAAATTGATTCGCTTGTTGTAGGAAAACATGGCACATATAAAAAATGATAATGATCAAGATGACTGGACAATCTTACATTCTACAATAAATATCTCTTAGGAATTACTTGACTTAAACTCGATACAACAATAATGGTTTTAAAATTAATTTATAATAAATTTGATTATAGATGTATACTGAGAAATAATGGAAAAAAAGGGATGTAACTTTCATGTGGCTCATACGTATTTTTATGTAAAATAATCCGTTATTCATTCACACTATTCTTTTATTCTAGAATATTTATTTCTGGATTACTTTTTAAATAATATATATATAATAATGATTTATTAATTGAAATAAATACTGGTTCCTCTAGTTGAAAAAATTTCCATCTTGGCATACCTCTTCATAACATTAATTCTCTAGGACCGATCAAAAGGAGAAGTCTCAATAAGTATGCAACAGTAAAAACATGAGAAAAATGATTACTTACGCTATAACTAGTGGCTGTGTTCAAAACTTTATTACAAATTTCACACATCATTTGCTGTTTCCGTTCGTGGAACACCCTCATGTGACTCTTAAGATATTTGGCATTGAAAAATTTCCCACAGATCTGACACGGCGATGTCTCTGACGGAAAATGCAATTTGTAATGTTGTGTCATCTGTGCTTTTGTCCGGAATGTTTTCTCGCAAATTGAACACACAAAGCGCTCTCCACTATGCAGTTTGATATGATGTCTGTAACTACTGGAATGCAAAAAGACTTTACCACATATCTGACATAATTTAGTGGTTTTATCGCTATTTCTTTTTTTATTTCTAACATATTTTTTTTTAACTTTTGGTTCTGTTTTCTTACTCAAACTACATTCCGTTTTCGTGTTACTTTTTGTACTTAAATGAATAAATGAGTCTCTTTCTTCAGTATCAACATCGTTTTTTTCTAGCTTAACTTCTTCTATATCGATTTTATTTTCTTTTGAACATAAATCTGAATATATTTCCTTGCTATAATCATCATTTTCTTGGGTAAATCCATAATCTTCAGGGTAACTATGACTTTCTTCCGGTTCTTCTTTTAATTCTGATTTAACATTAACAACTTCATTTGTTGCCAACATTAGATTTTCACGATACAGTTTGTCATTTTCTTTACAGAGTTTGATAAATTTTGCAATGCGTGTCGATTCTTTCAGACAAATTTTACATATATGCTGCGGCAATCCGTCATTTTTAAACGGCTGAAAAAACATCAAAAACTATGATTAGCAACTTGACTCAATTGTAACCAAAAAGAGTATTGATTCAATGGTGTATTAAGTTCCTTATTCCATTAGCTACTGAGAGAAAAAACCTGCACATTACATTGCACTTGTTTCTCATTCAATAGATATATTGTCTAGTGCAAACCAAAAATATAAACTATTCACAAGTTGTCAATACATGTATCTAAAAATACAGTTTTCCAACCTACATACTTATACATATTATATAATGCATGTGCATTGCAATTATACTAATATAAACCAATATCTATATTCGGTAACAATAAATATTATTTATATTTTTATCTCAAATACAAATACTGTGGTTTCAGTAATTTTTATAGTAGTAAATGAGAGTTATCTAGGGCAGAAGTGTACGATGATTTTTGACAGCTAATTAAGTTGGCAGTATGGAATTTCTGATAAGTAAATACAGATTGACGCAGTTTGTATTCGTTGGGGAAGTTTCATAATACAAGTAAAATCTCATTATAACGAATACCCAAGTAACGAAAAAATGTTGGTACAATATGTAATAATATTTTTCATATATATTTTTTTAAACTAAAGTTTTTTTGCAGCGAATTTTCACAAAATTCCACGAGGGAGACACAAATAAAATATGAATTGTTATTAACTACAATAAAGTGAAAATTAAATTCATTAAATCAAAGATATAATATTAGTAGTTCCCGGTCTGATGACATTTTTAGGAACTCCATTGTAACTTTGCAAGAAAACTATTATATTTTTTAAAGTTTTTCTCATTCATCAATGTTTGATTTAATTAATATTTATCTTTAAGTTATCAATAGTTGTTATTAATAGTTGTGATTAATAATATTTTACATACGGTAATGGACATTACTTGACGTATACCAACTGTTTCGCAGTGATTTACATGTATTTCAAAATGTAGTACTACCAAATTAACAGCTTAATGGTCACAATTTTTTGCTGAATTTTACAAGGTGGCCGGCGTAATTCGCGAAAAAATGGGCAAAAAATTGAAATAATAATTTATCATCTCTTATCAACATTCACAATTAATCTAAATCGTAGCCCAGTTATTTTTCATAGAAAAGAAACGTATGACATAGGACTCACATTTGAGTCCACGACCACTAACCATTTTTCTATAGACTCATACGAGTCCAGAGTCCTTAAACTGTTAAATTAGCTGTCAAAAATCATCATACGCTTCTGCCTTAGGTAACCGTAATTGAGTGTGGTGTAAAGTAATAATAATTCTACCTATACTATAATGTTTGTATTAATATAAACCTTCAATATAAGTGGAGTGAATGATTGATTATCATTCTCACCTTTCCTTTAGACAACGTGACACAATACTATTTCAAACTAAGCGTAAGTACTGTAAAATCACGTCATGTCAATCGTCTGGAACTTAAGGTTGTAATATCAACATAAACATAACCAACCTTCAATTGGCAATACGATAAGATTTCGTCGAGAATTATTGTCAGATCATCATCAAATATATTATGCACCGCACGGTCAATGAGGCAAAGGCGGCATGTTTCCAGTTTCTCATGAATTGTTATTTTATTTTTGATTTTACGTTTTGTTCTAATACCTCTTTTAGACATTTTCATATAATTCAATTGTAAATATTTCAAACCCTCATATTCCTGACACAATTTCAAATGTCAGTATGAGTCAATGTTGCTATAAAGATACTTGATGGTAATAAATATTAATTAAGGGATACTTGTCTTTACATAGGGACAGTGGCTCTTTACGGAAGTTATACAATAAATTAATTTCATTGTATTGTTTTCGTCATATAGTAAATTAAGGAGCTATTCAATGATTTATAATGCAAATTAATTCAACAGTGCTACATACACTCACACATTCAATTGATATACCTGCAAAACCGCTTTATAAAAGAACTACAAAGTCTTGATAAATTTTATAAATTATTTGATAATGTTATAATTTTATTTAGAGATTAATAAATTTATTTAACTTCCGTTCATTTACTTCATCACTCAACACTCTTTAACGATTTACTTATGAAGATCTTACAAAATATAAAGAGAATGAAAAAAGTACATTATTTAAATTTTATTATCTGTATTTTGAATAAAAAAAAATATCTGTACATTTATATCCTTCTCTGTATACGATCTTTGTTTTAGTGATAATAATAATGTGTCGATACAAAATTTCATATTTTTTGTACATGATGCATGTTAAAATGTATTGCATTTTATTGGTAATAACAATAATTTAAAAGCTATTTTCTGACTACAAAAAAAAAATATATTTCTAAACATGTCTGCTTGAGTGTAGAATGTCTAGTTATCATCTTGACCAGAGATGGAAAACATGCAGCTTTAATTTCTTCATATGTGATTTTGAAGTCTCATTGTTTTACACATTTTCATGGGTGTTTCTCAAATAGGACCTTGTTAGATTTTAGATAAAGTAATGCGGCCTTCCAACATAAAAAGTTTCTACTTACCGATGTCGACAGATTGATTGTCAGCCAGTCACTCAAATCCTTGGTCAAACAGCCCCGGATTTTTTTTTCATTTCATGTAGCCAAATTATTACCATAGGGAAACTACCACGTGAACACAGACTATAAATTTCAATGCTTTTTGAAAATATATTGCCACACTTTTTAAAGTGAAATGTCTTCAGATTATATACGCAGAAGATACAATGGCTAAACATAAAGTATTGAGTCTGTATGAGCTCAATAGTAGTTTTAAATATTGTTTTGTAAATATATTTCAATGGCCAATTGTTGTTTGTGAGTAAAAAAGAGGGGTAGTAAGCAATTCTTAATCAGAGATACTTAAAAAACAAAGTCAAAAAAAATGGTGTCTGCAGATAATATTGGAAGAAAACATAACTACGCATTGTTCAATTAACTTTATCAGACAGGAATGATTGTATAACAACATCACCAAGATATTTAATAATGTTTCAACTCTTCAAATTGAAATCTTTATGATTATTCTTAATGTGACTTTTCATATTGGATGACTGCATGAATCCTTTGCTACAAACAGGGCAAACGTATGGTCTTTCACCGGTGTGAAGTCGTTCATGAAGCTGCAGACTCTTCGCAGACCCAAATCGATTCTCACAGTATTTGCATGAATAAGGTTTTTCTCCAGTATGAGTTCTCATGTGAATTGTTAGACCGCATTTTTGTGTAAATTTTTTTTTGCAAATATCACATTCATAATTCTTTTCTCCAGTATGAATTTTCATGTGTTCCTAAAATACAATATTCATTTATTAATTCATTTTGTTTTTGTCAAATTTTTTCCCTACCTCTTACCATCTATAACCAAAACTATGAGAAGCCCACTATCGGTTCTCTCAGTTTCTATTTTATCTAGGGTAAGTACCGAAAAGTTCAGATATTTCTTTCTCTTATGCGGAAGGCTCACCTCTTTCACTTCCAAAATCTGTACCCAGTCTTTACAGGGTTTTCTTTTTGTCAATCCTTGGTGGAAACTATTATACCAAAACAAATAATTTAAAATGTATTTTAATGCACATTTTATATAACTTTTTCAACCACTATTCTAATAATTTATTATGAGCTTAGTGTTTCTTATGAATCAATATATCAATTAAGATAAATCTTTACACTGTAGACATCAGATTTTCTGCTTTTAAGTGGTGGTGAGGTGTGTTGTTTTACATTTTATTTATCTAATACAGATATGTAAGAAATGTATCAGTGTGAAGAAAGTATAATGACTACCTACCCTATAGCTATAGGTTGTATTCAGGGTCTTGTTACATAACTCACAGTTGACTTTCTTTATACGCTGATGAAACACTTCCATATGCTTTTTTATGTAATTAGCATTAAACATTTTACCACAGATCGGACAAGAAAATGCTTTCATTACAAAATGCGTCTTCAAATGCTGTTGCATTTGTGGTTTAGTCGAAAATGTTTTATCGCATTCTGGACAATTGAACCTTTCTCCACTGTGCAATTTAATATGCTTTCTGTAAGTATCGGAATGACTAAAAGAAATTCCACAGATGGGACATAGCTTACTGGTTGTATTGTTATTGGTAGATTTTTTGTAATATGTTGATTTAGTTTTTTTGCATTCTGATTTTTTTCCTATGACACGTTCAGACTTCTTAACATGAACTGTCATGCCTACAAGAGTGATACATTCTTTCTTATCAGTTTCGTATTGTGTCAATTGTTTTCCATCATTTGCAGTTTCAGTGCATGAATTTAAATACTTTCCATTACCATCATCATTGTTGTCTCCGCCATTTGAGACAACGTCACACGAATTATTATCATAGTCAGGATCTAGCTTGATATCTTTAGATTCGGACTTCATACAGTCGTCAAATACTGTATTTAGATTTTTACGCAATAGTCTGTCACTTTCTTCACATTGTTTTATGAATTTCACTACAGTTTCTAGATCTACCAAGCAAACTTTACAAATATGTTCTGGCAATCCATCATTCTTGAACGCCTGAAAAAAATCAAGTTAGTAAAATGGAACGTAATAAAAAATCTGCAAGAAACGATGTATTAAATAGCACTACTTAAATAGTAAAAGACTACTACTTTTCTAATGCTAACCTTCAATCTACAATAAGATATAATTGTATCAAGGACTGTTGAATTTTCTTGAAATATACACATTCTTGCTCTATCAACAAGGCATAATCGGCAAGTTTTCATGTTTTCTATAATTGTATTGTTTACTTTTTTCTTATTCCCATAACCTTCATTAGACATTTTCTCTAAGAGACTTCATACTGTCATTCGAAACATAAATATGAATTATAGACGATGTTGCCGCTATAATTTTAAAATATTTCATTTACACTTGAACTTGTATTTTTTAAATGAACTCATAGTTTATACACTTTTCAAGAGTAAATTGAATAAAAAACTTCAATTTACTTATTTTAAGTTTATATATACACCACATTATTATAATGTAATTATTATAAAATTGTATTCAATTTACCTACCTATTATAGTTATCGTTTTTCTCCGCGGTCGCAGCAATCAGCTGTCACTGTTTCTAGTGTTGCCACCGGGCTTGCTCTTTTCCGGCATACTAGGTAAACGATACGTTCTTGTTTCCATCATCCGTCTATTATTCTTCAATCCTGATGAATTATAAGCTTTAAACTAATTTACAAACTTTTCACAATGTTAATTCAACGATATCTGTCTTTATTTCAGCCCAGATTCAATTCACAATCATGTCTGACGCCGAAGTGTAAGTACCTTTCATGCTTCTTTCTATACGTCAAAACGTGTAGCTTTAATGTAAACTAAATTTTGTGTTCATTAATAAACTTGTCTAAATTAATGCATTCCGTAACATACATTTTTATCTTCTGGTTAATGTTAATGATGACATGTCAACAGGCTCCCTCATCTGATCGAACCCAAAAATAACCATGAAGATGAATGCCTTGTTGCATCTGATTTGCCCATACTTTTTTATAGTTACAACTCTAGATCACATTAATAGTTGTGTTACAACATTTTTTTTTCATTCACAGTGCTGTCGAAGCTCCCGCAGCCCCAGTTTTGGCTGGAGGACCACTCGATGTCAATACCGCCCTCCAAGAAGTCCTGAAGACTGCTTTGATTCACGATGGATTAGTTCATGGACTCCACCAGGCCGCTAAGGTCTTGGACAAGTAAGACTACCAGTTTATCTTTGTGAACTTGATTAATTTTATTGTTTAACCCCATGTGTGAGGTTATGTTTACAGACAAAACATGTTTATAATAGAAGTGAACAGTGATGTTATTAAAGTTTAGAAGTGAGCATTGCTTTAAAGTAAAAAGTTTTATCAGCATTCCGCTATTAAAGGCAAAAACAAAACAATAGACATAATCAGTTCAAAACAATGTACACAAAAGTAATGAATTACCATACATGTATTGTGGACTTTCTATCAGTGCTTTTAGAAGTATAATATTTGAGATGACGAAAGTGAAAACTATATTGAAACATGTGAGTCATTCCATTGTTGAAAAATAGTCATGCAGCAGGGTCAAAGAAAAGTAGATAATAACTGTAAACCTCATGTGTGTTGACTGAATTGAAACAATTCTTTAAATATGTGAATGTCTTTTCAGGAGGCAGGCTGTCCTGTGCGTTTTGGCTGAGAACTGTGATGAGCCAATGTACAAGAAACTCGTACAGGCTCTCTGCAATGAGCACCAGATTCCCCTAGTTAAGGTATAACCATATATACCGTCCTTTATGTGTATATTTAACAGAACATCTACCAAATTATTTTTGAAATATTGCCAATTATTCATAACTATCATATATTTGAGGGGTCTAGTATCATCACTCCAGTTCTGTACCGTACTGGAGATTATGAGTTATGATACTAGAGCCTTCATTTGTCTGATGAAATCAAGATGTC
>JAGVSQ010000191.1:0-48664 GCA_022683975.1 Rhyacophila evoluta
CCAGCAGCAGTTCCGCAAAAACGGAAAAATCCGTGTCCCGACAACAATGTGTTAAGATATTATAGTAATTTGGGAAAGTATATGCTGTGAAGCATTATTGTAAAAACTGTGAACGATATATATTTAAAATTATTTCACCTTACGATAGTCAAAATAAAAATAACCCACCTAAATTTTCATATCACAATTTTCATGATTGTCGTTAGTAACTATTGCATATTGCACAACAGTATTGAGGTTACTCATGTGTATACATATATTGGACAGCATTTGGACGGCTACGGTTGTAGGATATCAATGTAGATTAAATAAATGAGTAGAACAAAGTATATTAAATCCTGTTTATTGATAAAATTGCAAAATACACAGTTTGTCTAAAGATATTTTTTCTCTTAACAAATGCACCAATCTATTTAATTAAACCTATTACAATAAAATGATGAATAGAAAGAGTCTGTTGAGTATTTGTTCTAGTGAAGCGGTAAGCATTTTGAGTGGACTCACATTATAATTGTCCGAAGAGCATGCGCAGATAGACTGAGAAGCTTTGAAATATTTTCCAGTTTTGTTTTATATATTTATTTATACTAATTTTTACAAATAGGATTGCACTTTTAAAGAACACCCTATGGTTTTTCATCGAAATTTTCAATTCTTAAAATTGCCTAAAAGTAACGAAATGCATTTCATTCTTATGCAAGTAATAACAAGTACTTTAATCAATACTGAATCGCTTAAATTCTAAACTGTTTTTTAAAAATAATTTAATGTTACAGTTAACATAAAATTTAATATGACAAAATAAATTTTTCTACCATGCTTCATCATCACATTGACTGGTCAAATGGAATCATCATATTTCATGCCTGAATATTATTTTTAATGCATTTCACAAATAACACAGACTCGCTTACTAAATACTTAAATGTATATCCTAAACAATTTATTTATAAAAAATACAAATATCTCTCTTATAATCATAAAAAGATACAGCACAATATGTTTGATTGGTCCGAGGCAAACAGTTCATCATAGATATTAAAACTTAGTTAATATAGAAACTGATGTCAAATTTTACTCGTAATATACAGGTAAAATCTGAATGGCAAACTTTAAAAAAATACTATAATATAATACAAATTTAAATGTATGTATGAGATATGAGACTTATTTAAAATATAAAGTAATTTGAAAAAAAAGGCAGCACTGTGAAGTAAATCTTAAATTTAAAATATAATAATAATCATTTAATTGTTCCTCAATTTTATTACAAACATTAGATACACAAAAATGAAGATTTACACTATTTATCTGCCTTGAATGTAAAATTATATAAATATTTATATTAAAAAATCATAAAAACTGAAAATACAGTAAAATAATCATTAGAAAAAGCCTTAATATGGAGATCTATCTAAAATGGCAGAATGTTCCATTGAAACATTTTTAAGATAATATTAATTTAAGATACATATATTTTCAAATAACACCAATCCGATAATCATTGATTTTTAACTCGTATATCATAATAATTGAATAAAAACAATACACAGAAAGTTTCAGATCATATAGTTCATTTTAAAAATTTACAAATTGTAATATGTATAAGGAATGCATATAAATCATTCACTTTTAACTGCAAGCATATAGCTGTCAAAATGTTAAGATTGGTATGGAAAATCAGTGCTATAATAATATATTTTATTTATTTAGAGATTGGAATGCTCTATTTTCATGGAATAAAATTAATATATCAAAACGCAGAACATTCAATTTCATGAACACGCCAATATTCGGAAGTAGAAAATATCCTCCCATCGTCATTTAATTACATTAAAATTGTTACGCTAAATTTCACAAAACATACATATTAGGAAGTCAAAATACATCATCAAATGTAAAATAATTTTTCGTAAAATTTATATTCATTCAATTTAATCTTCCTGAATATTTTTTCGTTAGGGATCAGAAAATATTCTAAAGGTTCAATAAGTCTTAAGAGTCCGTTTCTTTCGAGTACTTATCTACATCAGGATATATTGGCACCATCTCGACGGTGGATGGTGCTGACGGCGGACTGTTGTCCATTTGAATGGTTCTAGAAAGTTCATCCAGTACCTCGCCAAACACCAAAAGATTCATATTTTGGCCCAGCAAATGAAGAAGTAAGAAATCTCCCACCTGTAATCAAGAATTAAGTTTTTTTAATTACTTTGGTGAAGGTATCCAAATCAGAAATATCTTTGCATTTTGTATGGTAACAGTGACCAGCACAACCCACTGATAAATCTCATCATAATAATTATAGTTACAATATTTATCTTATTTTGAAAATAAAGTAATGCTCTTGTATGCACCTGAGTTTTTTGTACAAGTGCATCAACTCCAGCAGGTGTTCCAAAACGGAAGCGTCTCTTTAAGATGGTCTCTCGAGTACTGGGAAGCATCACAACTGCTGCAGAGTAGATCAAAGCCAAACCAGACAGCACAGATAGAATTATGAGCCTGAAAACACATAATAAAATAAATTGATGCCATGGATTTTACATAAAGATACACCATGAAAAGTTATAGCTTTAGTAGTTTTGTGTTTTTTCATAACCATATTGTTCATTTATCAAATTGATGAACATGAACTATTATTCTGATGATAAGACAATTATTATTTTTGTGGCAATTGCATTTAAGTAAATAACTATAACATAGAATTAAAAAATTACATTTTTTTTTATTTTACTTAGTATTGGTTGAGCAGTTGATAATTTTTAAGCATTTCAAGATGTTAATAATTCTTTTCAAAATGTAGTTCTTACTAAAGGCATTTTTAAAATCTTACCAGAACCACAAAAATATGTATATCTTTTCATTGAGAATGTTCAATGCCAATATGCAAAGAGCATCATGTTTCTGGATCGTGCCTGAGGGTCCAAACTTGTGGAAGGTGCATTTTGTGACTCTTGGGAATACTTCAATCTAGAAAAATAAAAATAAAAACTTTTAATTCAATATCTTCTTCATAACATATAGATTATCTTCTTGAAAATTAATTAAGGCAATAATGTTTATGGCAATATAGAAATTATAAACACTTATGTTTATTGATTTCTTTCTTCTTGGATATTTGTATAAAGTAGCACATTGTCTCGGATAGTTTTATATTTAAGGATTACATAATTTTTGATCATACCATTGGATCAGTTCTTTCCTCCTGATTCATATTAGAGAATTTCACAACATCTGTTCCATAACTCAAAAATGCGCCGCCAAGGAAGAGATCAATGAAGAAAATATTTCCAACCTGAAAATAGCATCAAGATAATGAGAAAGATGTCCTTATACAGCGTTACTTAAACTTCATTATTTCACACATTTAGCATAAGAATTCCTGGCCATAGTTGGATGGTTTTTCATCCTAAATAATTATTTACAGAATGAAAATGGATATTTCACACACATTTCTAAAGTTGTCACTATTAGCAAATAAAAAGCAGTTAGGGCATACAAAAAGCAAATTTATTTGAGCACAAGATTAAAAAAAATAAGCAATAACACATGAATTCTTACCCAACTTTTTTTTATTGGGCAACATTTCCGGAAAGCTGTCATAATAAAAATGAAGATTGTAATATCACATTAATTATTAAGTTATAAAGAGAAAATTGTTATCAGCATATCACAAACAATGCTATCATTTTTTACTTGGGTTTGAAGCATTCTATAAATGCAAATATATAATGTTTTCACAAGATCTCTTTATCACTAACACAAGATAAAAATGTCTTTTGAGTGATTGGTTTGCTGGTAATTAAGAAAACTAAATATAAGGAGACGTTAATGGTGATATAACCAACATAACATGACATTCTGTCGGGACTGTGAAAAATTTTGATGCTGATATTAGTCTGTAAATTAAAAATAAATACAAATATGATACTTACAGCATTTATGAAGTTGAGAACTTCACAGAAGAAATAGCCGAATGAATAAACATTATGCATATGCAGCGTCTCAACCATGTATTGAACGAGACGATTCTAGAATAGATGGAAAGTAGAAAATTATTAATTAAGGAATATGCTTGAGTTCTTGCAACTTATAATCAGTTTTCAATGTTGCAAATTTAAATGAAGATCAAGGATTATATTTTAGAAAGAACATGGCCTTAAAAAACATTTTTGAAGAACAGATGCTAATTTAATACCTGGCGTTCTTTTCGTTCTTCTCCAACACCGACGATCGTTCCTCGCATACCTTCAGAGATCATGCGAACTTTGCCTTCTTCCCAGTTCTTCCAAATCCAATGCGGGACGTAGAACAGAATACCCTAAATGTAACAAGAATCATTTCAGTAAAAAATAATGGAAAACAAGTACATGTTAATCAACATTGGATATAAGAAAATAAAAAATATTATTTAAATAATGAACTCAACATTGTTAAAATGTGTATATTTGTAAAATAAAAAATCGATTTAAATCTATCATATAACATATCAATTAAGAATTCTTTCTTACCTGGAAAAAGAGCATAAACGGCACCCACTGATAGTAGCTGTGTACTGTTTTGTCTCCAAAGTTGTCATTACCCAATCCTGGGTGTGCATTGCCTTTCTGATTGTGTCCGGGCAGCGTGAAGGTATATGTGATCCAACAAAAAGTGTTTATCACATGCCCTGGTATCGCTCCATCATTTATACATGATATGGGGTCACCTGAAAAGTATTTAATACAAAATATTAATACCATTACTGGATTATATTGCATTCTTTTTTTTCATTGGTAGGGTGTATTTTAGATCAAATATTAAAATATACAGGATATTTCATTTGGATTATATTGTAGTTAATTAATTACGTCCCACATGTTTCTTTTGAACTGACAGTTACAACATGGTATAAGCAAATAGTTAATGATAAAAAACCACATCCGCACAAAATTCAGTTTAAATAAAATTAATTATTTAAACTAAATTTGTATACAATGTTTAAAAATTGTAACTGAAATCAGTAGTCAAGTATAAATGACCTGGAATTTGTTCCAGATAAAATCGTAATGTGTTCTTTGACTGCTGCAAGTTGTAAATAGTAAAATATTGATGTTAGTGTGTAGTTTAATTGTTCTTTTGTGACAATGTAAACAAAATATGTCTTTACATAACTCATTGGCAAGTGTAAATTTTAATCATACTGAATATAGAATTAGCAGCTGTTTGTTCCATAATCAATTAACTCTTTACAGGGTATGCGTTCCAATATAAACTGTGTAAAAAACCGTGTAAAAGATGAATACATAGAAAAATCGAAGATTGGTTCATTAAATTTAAAAAAAGTCGTGTTATTTGAAAAAACTAACATTGTAGTATAGTAATAATAAAAATTTGATATATAAATTCTTAAGGTAGATAGATAATGGGCTCAAGTTCGTACGACTATTGTTTACTTTTTTTTAACTGCTTTTATTCGCACCAATGCTAATGAGAACGACAACGATCCTGTGAAAGATAGATAGAATTGTTGCACTGCATGGTATGTATTCGATGCCGTTTATTGAACACCGGTACGTAAATAATAACGCGCGAAGTTGAAAATATGTCAAATAACTGGGATTCGTGTTAGAACAAACAATTAATGTACATATATAGTAAAACTATGAATTCGTTCTTTTTTTTGGACCGTGTTATTTCAAAACCGTGTAAAAAAGTGTTGAAGGTAATTTAAAATGCACCTTCGCACCGAGGCATGTGTACCATATGTATCATAGATTTCCACGGTGTGAAGTTTTTTTGTGGTATTTTTCATGAAGAGAAATCTGAATCTAAAAACACAAAAAATCTGATATGGGAAGCACTTATTTAACCGGTTGACTCGAAACAAATGCTGCAACCAACTACAATACAAAGGATTTTAAATAAAATAAAAAAATGTTATAAATTCTCATTTATTTCTAATAAATCTACAGAATACTGATACAAATTAATATGTGAATACATATAGCGATATTGTAGAGTTATATAAACTATTTTTTTTTATAAGCTTTTATTTAGTTTAAAAAGTGGATACGCGTTTTACGAGCACATTTAATCGTATAATAAAACTATGAGCAGAGTATCGTTTATTGTGTGTTTAATTATTTAGTTAATTGGCTGACTTATCTCTTATATTGGGCAATTCTATGGTTTACAATTAATTGGCTTGATTTTATTCACAATTCCAATCAGGCATTTATTGCTTTCCGATTTAATATGTGTTTAATGATTATTTCTAATCACAAAATAATATGCCACTTATATTAGAAACATTGTGTAGAGTGTAAATATGTGATATGGATGATATTTTGTCGTATATGCGAAATCGTATACATATTTTAATACGTCCGTTATTTTAACGTTATCCTGTAGCATTTAATCATAAATATGACTATTAATAAGTCAAACTGTTTTTACTTAAGAATAGCGAATTTGTTTTATTATAATCATAGCTATCTTTATCAATATAATCTGTTAATTACCGCTTGAATTAATCCCATTTGAATAATTTAAATTGTTTCTCACGATTGGTATTAATGTATTATTCAATCTAATGTTGCTAATAACGATCCATAGTAAATACGCGATTTCGAATTGTGTAATTATAGTTTAAATTATGTAAGCGGCTGGCGTTTATTTTCCCATTCTCAATACATCATCATCATCGTAGCCCCAGTGCAGTTAGTTTATTTAGCGACGCTATTGCGAGCCAAGGTGAGTTTAAACGTATCCTGCAAATTATTTATTTGTCTGGCACGTGACAATTATCAAAAGTCACAAGTGGAGCTTTGTGTCGTTGAAAACGATATGAAAAAGTGTTTCGGTATTACGGTAATATCACGTGTTTCTAAATAGATTATTTAATCGTAGGACACTCCGTAAATTAACACCAACAAACTTGAGATATCAACACATACATACGTATGTATTATATTGGATGAAGGCAAAAAAACTAACCTAACATGACGCCATTACAGATGATTGATTTTACTGTGAAGACCACTGGCTTTCAACTGTAACCTAATGTAATTGCATTATTTATCAATCAAATTACAATAAGATCCAGAGTAAATTGTCCAAAAAAATCCATGTTCGCTATATTGAAGGAAACAATTGATGACTGTGATGTAACAATATTCATATTATTCCTTCCTATTTTCTCTTATATTTTGAGGAACAGAATTACTTAATCAATATTTAATATTTTTGACTGATGGTGCTTGATAGAAATTGATTTAAAATTCTAAATTATTTAAAACTGGTAAACTTCCATATTACAGAATTACATTGTTGACTGCTAAACGTTACGATATACATACAACACGGGATTACAATAAGCATTATGCCAAATCTATTTTCGAAAACATATCGCTCACGAGTTTTTTTTTTGTATTTGTATCGTGTAGTATACGAGGTATAAGCGATATGCAACATTATTTTGTAAATTGTATCAGGTTTCACATATTAATGTTAACTTACAGTAGGTCAAAGGCCCTATAAAATACTTGCAATAATAAAACAGTTTATGTGCACAATGATTTGTAATTTACTACTTTAATTTTATTGCATGTTCTAAAACAATAACATCGTTTTAATTTGTTTAATACAACGCTATGAAACTGGAACGTGGTACTGATTGATAGTAAAAGATTTGCACGTTTAGACATCATTTTAATAAATAATCATGATCCCAACTTGTCAATATTTATATGAAATATTAACAAACATCATATATGAAGACAGAAATCGCTGAATAAATGTGAATGTAGTGAAACTAAGGCTTAAACGGAGCCTTATTATTACTATATATTGTGGTTGGTGATCAACATTCTCAAGTATTTATTCAATAATAATTTTTCTGTCAAGTAGATGGAAACGCAGCTGAAAGATCTCCCAAAAGAATACACCAATGCATATTGTCCATAATAAAGGAGTTAGTTTATATTATATTATATATATTAGTTAGTTTATATAATATTATATGGAATATAGAAATAATTAACACCGAAAAAGTCTTACAGTTTCACCTCGATATACGTCCGCTGAAACGGTCTAATCATTTTTCCTTTATTTCATATCGAAAAAAAATCGTTCGGTATATATATTATGTTTGGGATAAGTCCAAAGGATCTGGAACAAATTTAAGAACGTATATCGAAGTTCCAATGTGGTTGAATTAGGATATTCTGTTGATACTTAAAAAAATGAAAGTAGAGTAGTGCGCGGTGTTTTATTTCTATGTCGTATACTTTATTTAGTGGATGGTGATCGTGATTGGAAGTTTTGAAAAGGTCATAAAATGGAAACGAACGATTGCATTCAATTTGTGTGACGGCGATGTTCGATATTGCACTTGCTGCGTGTCGGTCTGGTTTGCTGCAGTTGGACTAGCGGTGACAGAGATGCAGCCATACGGTCGTCTCTGTCGCGAAAGGTGACCTCGCATCTTGGATTCTACTTCTTAACAAGAAACAGTGGCAACCAAGCTGCCATTAATAGCCGAAGTCAAAACCTCGTTTATCCACGAAATAAAATGAGAATGTCATACAGTGCCGTTCAGCTTTTATTCATTGTTAAAATCCCATGTATACGAACAAACTGTTAAGATTATTGTTACGTCAAATAGAAAATATAGACATATGTACATACTGCGAACCACTGACAAAAGCCTTTAGTAGAGAGATTGCTTTTTTATTCATTTTCCGGTATAGTTACGCTTGCGCGAGCAACCAATATATTTTTGTTAATGCCTTGCATTTTTTGTACCATGCTCTCTCCCAAAGTGGAACATATAAATCTAAACAGTATAAGACATCCACTCCGAAAGTGGAGTTTATGGATCTCCACAATGTAAAGACTTCTTAACAAGATTATTTTTCACGATTTTGAGATTTGTTTGTCAGAAAATTGCTCGACCCATTGGGCATCCAGTTTTGCATATTTTGATTTTTAAAAAGTCGACAGATGTGGAAATCAAACGTGCATTCCCCGCATAGCAAGGCGCGCACGCTAACCTCTCCGTTATTATATAATATTTGGACAACTTGGCTGTGTTAAACTGAGTATAAATTGTTACAAAATAGAATGACTGCGTTGAAATATGGTTTGAATGAATCGACGTTTATCGAATTAATACTAGTATATATAAATAAGTAAGTGTCGATATTGCATCGATCATTTTGGTTTGAAGTCACTATATCTTGTATGGATGCAATACTGTCGCATGAAAGACAATTTCCAGCGGCAGGGCATAGCGATAGTGATTTAAGACTTGACTCCAAATACAGTTAAACGACTTCTACATAAATACTTGCAATATGAGGCTGTCTCTAACCGCAAATAAGTACAATGCCATATTAATCTATGTTAACGTTATCCAATGTAGAGTCTACAGGTTTGCCAACGTTGTATTTATTTGATATAATACGAAGTATAATAGTTATATTTTTTCAATAACGTCTGTACAAATTTCAGACAGTAGGAAAAGTTAAAATGCACACGTGCTTTTGGGGCAAATTTAATTGTGATAATGATATGATTAATTTCATGAACTGAATCATAGCAGGAATCGACAGAGGATTTCATATCAAATACAAACTACATTATGATTAATTTGTATTATATATGTAAAATATTAAAATTAGATTAAACCGAATTAACACTTTATATACCACACAATATATTTAATCATAACAAATGGTTTCAATCCAAGTCCAGCGAACGTAATATTATGATATACAAATTGAAGAACGATACTACTACTGTGCGTGATTTTTATTAATAGTTATTTTTTAAATAATGTGATTCGGTTCGATATTGTTTTATGGAGCCGACACAGTCGTGGTGTGTAGTGCAACCACGCGATGTCCATAATAATTGACTCTAAGCTAGATGGAATAGCAAAGATCAATGAACGTGGACACATGGCATTGTATGGGGATCCGATGATTTTGTTTTGTAAGACTTACTACGTATTGATTGTTTAAATTAATCACATGACGTTGGCCTACTTTGTTCTTCAGTACACGTAGTATAACGTATGATACAAACATGCAGAGAAGTTATATGGAATTAAGAATGATGAATTGTCTTGTAAGAATGTAATCACAGAATACGGCAAACTGTACATTGATCAAAGTAAATTATGTGTAATAAGAATAAATGATCTGTGGTCTAAAGGCATTGTTCCATACTAGTTACGAAAATATTAACATTGATTACGTTTATCAAGTCTTTTATGAATAAAACCGTTATATATCGGATTAGAAAATTCTAAAATAGGTGCATATTTGGTTGCAAAAAAAAATGCAGAATATTTAACTAGAAATTTATTGACAAACGTGTGCTACATTTATTTATTAAAATACTTGTTTGTTGCATAAGATTTGCAATACATTGATTACATAGATTATCATTATGTTATGCATATTGACAATACGTTTGCATGACTGAGAAGAAAGTTGTTATAGCGTTGTACTGTACGACTTCGTCTATATTTTAATTTAAATACGCCATACAATATTTTAAAGTATTTGAACATGTGGTGAATAGTTGCAAATTTAAAATAAATCAGAAATGGTAACTGCAGAGAACTGTTACCTTATAAAATAAATACATACAAAGAATTCACTTTTGAACTGCCGAAGAATGGTGAATATTTATAACACAATTTAACGAAAGTTAGCAGTGGCTACTTACGCTTTAATAAAATTTGATTATATTTTAATTAGGGAAGTGTTGATACTTGCAGGTGTTTATTTATTCATTTGTTGAACCTGTATAGTAACTAAACTAACGTGGTAATTATTTTGTCGTTCTTCAAGTGATGTCCAGTTTTCAACATGAAGTTTGAAAGTATAATGCAGTAATTTTGACTATGTATTATAGTTACATAATTAGTTACATAAACATTATTTATTCAGTAAATTCACTATTTATTGAAAGAGTTATATGATCAAAATATTTTTATTATAATAGATAAGTAAACTGGTAATATTATCATTTAGAAAGAACGTTGTTAGTCCAAACCACTTCCGTTGTTCCGGATGCGATCCTAACGCCAATCAGCTGATATGGTAACCAGGCGGTATGAATGTAGGACGTTTTATCGCATGATATAAAATTAAAAAATTAATTAAAATTTGCACATAGTGATAATGTGACGTCATACTGGCATAAAATATTGTAATTCCCAGCAATCCGACTAAAAAAAGTAAAATATTATGTACTCTTCTAAGCGTAATATGTACAAATAATTTTGCCATATGTGCCGGCATGTGTATCATGACGCGATTGAAAAAAACCCAAACCAAAATGATAAGAAGATTAATTTATGATACGACTTACAATAGATACTAAACTTAAAATTTACAGAAGAGTTGGTTAAATATCAAGCATATTAAATTTAATACAACTGACTTCCAAGAAATGCAAGTTAAATTTTACCTGCAACGTTTTATTACCTGCCCGACTTTACTTACGAATGACTTTTAAATAAATCATTAAGAATTTGTCCTTCGTATTTTACCTTTGAAACGCACGAACGTATTAAAATATTTGTAACATTAATATTAGTTCTGCGTGGTGAATTTAAATTTTGTTTAAAGGATTAATCTATAAAATTACTTCGTTCGATTTGGAAATATCGACATTAAATACGAGAAATGTAGGGTGAACGAAGTGGACTCGTATTTGTATAACCGTATATGGATGCAAATAAATTGGATTTTCAAAGTTCCCGCCATCTTTTACTAATCAATTATCGAGGAGCGACTATTTGCTCAGTTGGAAAGCTACTTTTTTTGTTCACCACAAAACATAATTGCTTGAAAATCAAAAGAGCCATTATTCGATATCACGTGGTCCATCGGCGGCCATAACCGGTTATATTAGCAACTACAGACTTATACAACAACGGTATTTAAACGAACGCTCATAGATTAAATATAATTTAGATTAATGTCTGGCTCACCGTTGTTTTGGCACCTTGATTTTGGTAGTCCTCCGAGTTATTGCAATGTGTTCGCTGCTTGATATGTTGGATTTGGTTTACCGCTTTACGACTGATAGCGAACGACGGTGTGGTAATTTGATAATTCTATCAAATTTGGAAAACGAGTTTACGATACAATTTGTTACGTTCGATAAACGTACGCCATACGACAAAATTTCCCAATTCTATATCAATAAACCTATTTCGTTTTTATAACGAGAAAACTCACAAACCAAATAATATATCACCAAACACACGAAAGCAGTGGAATAATTCTACAATATTATAGTTATTATATATTATATAAGTACTACAAACAAAATTTAACAATTGCTGCTAGGCATAACATTTTATTTATAACATATTGCATTTCACGACATTGTCGACACGTATGGATAAGTTTTAATATTCACAAAGTTTCTAGGACGTACGAAATAATCACGTTTTTTAATATCTCCAATTTTATAATGGCACACTTGGATCATATTGCAGTCTTGAAATTCTAATCATACGTGCTGTATTTGTGTATACAGGAATGACGAATTATGTCCATGTCTTAGATGGAAACATTTGGCTGTAGGATATTTTTTTTTCAATAGTAAAAAATAATGGCTGGATTATATAAACGCCCCCCATTAGCCTAGTGGGTAAGCGGACTAGGCAACTGCTTTGGTGACAGAGGCTGGCGGTTCAAACTTCAAGGCTTAACATGTAGGATTCGTTGATCGATGTGTTGATAGATAACCAATATTCGTAAAAAGAATCTTTCGGGATGAATGGTCACAATGAAGGAATCAATACGTTTCATATTCGAATATGAAATATTGTTAATATAACCTACAACAAAGAATGTCTATGCATAATGTTATGAAACTAAGTTAGTACGTGGTGTATATACGAGTGGTCATTCAGAAGTCACTTGATTTACTGGCTAATGTTGCTCTGAATGCCTTTTTATTCGTTTACATTCAGTAAGGTTACAAGGTCTTATAACATTTTATATTTATTGAACTTGTATTATATTTTAAATTATCACAAAATGAATTGAGGTTATTTCAAAGCACGTATGCTGAAATAGAACAAAATTTATTATAATTATAATGAGGTAAATTAAATTCACTCTCTTCATATGAGATAATGATAAAAAATACATATGAACTGATCTTATAATGCGATCGTGTCGAGACAATCAGAGCGTAACGCAACAGGGGTACAGGTTCTATTGAAAATCTTAAAATTTATTATGCTGTATGTATGAGTATCCAACTGCTTCGAGGTAATAGTAATTGTCCACTACATACTTACAGGCAATAAATGCGAGACAAATTTAAATTTAAAATGTCGATATCTACTACCGAGTTTGTGGACTCTAAACTTATAGATAATATACGTCAATATTTAAGATATGTCGACTGTTACTAATGAATATTACGTTGGATATTAACTTCATCGCGTGTCTATTTTTTTTTAAATTGTAGTAAACACCAATTAATGCCCTTTCGTTTAATGTTTTTTTTTCATAGTTTTAAGGAAAAATCTTCTACATAAAATAATATAATTGCCTAATTGATTTGAGTTTACCAAATAAATATTACGCTTAAACGCGAAGGGTTTATATATTATATTATATTCTTGAATTGTGATTAAAATTTTTCTAAAATATTTCTCAATTTAAAATATTACAAAAATCGCCCGCGGCGCCATTATCACTAGATCAAGTAAAGTAATATTTACCTATGAGATTATTCGCCGTGACGAGGATACAGCACAGGAAGAGTATGGCTGATGTGATGCGGTAGTGCATGCGGAAGACCATGTTGTCGATGAGCGCCTTGTCGACAAGGAAGCGGACTTTGACGAAGCCCGCCACCGCGGAGACCATGCCGAACACCGCCATCTTTTATTGAGCTGCAAAAAAAAAAAAAAAACCAAATCAGTTTCACGCAATATCAAATATTGCTATAATAAATAAGTAACAGTTAGAAGTTAGATGACAGTTTATCAAAAGAAATAGTTTTTACGGAATTTTAAATGTTTTAAGATACATATAAAACTTATATTTGTTTAACCATATCCGCTCCGAAATTTGAGTGTACAGATCTGTACAGTGTAAAGACATGTTTAAACAGACTTATATGTGTATATACATTAAGTCGAAAGCTGAATGTTCTTAGGTAAAAGAAATATTGTTGTAGTAAACCAACTTTGATTATACCGAATGAACGCGTACTCTAGTAGCTTCACTCGTACGTATTTATTCTCTTACACGTACAATAGAACAGGATGTCGGACAATGGAAACGGGAAGTTTTTCTTGAATAAAA
Source organism: Rhyacophila evoluta (assembly GCA_022683975.1). Lineage (NCBI taxonomy): Eukaryota > Metazoa > Arthropoda > Insecta > Trichoptera > Rhyacophilidae > Rhyacophila > Rhyacophila evoluta. Next base: position 14,340 of record JAGVSQ010000191.1, read on the forward strand.
TATATTTAAAAAAACACAATTGAATAAGCTTATCATACTCGTGTTTCAAGGTGACGCAGTGAACATCATATTTTCGGTTGAATTCACATTGTTGAATGGCGAAGTTGCTTACATTTGTGTATAAAAAAGCGGTTTAATGTGTTTTGTACACATTTAATTTTTCTCGCAATTTTTATGTATTTCTGCACTTTTTTGTACTGCTGACGTATATGGTTAAATAATAAAATTCCCAGTAATTATTCAGCTCCTATCAAATATTGGCGAGTAGAATATATCTATTCGAACTGACAGCATAATCTCTATTAAAATTCTTAACAGTCCATCCGTGCACTTATCGATTGGTGAAGAACTAACGTCGATTTTATAACTAATTCACTTTCATCTATATGGCTGATATGGTGAGACTAAAACTTCTTAAGTAATTCATTATTACATAAAGAATTTTTCCTCTTATCTAAAATCGTATGGTGAATTTTATTATGAAAATACAAATAAAAATTAATAAACATAGATGAAAGTCCACCTTAAAAGCGATACTCATTATTTAAGCACAATCAACGTGATGTAAATACTAGTCATCAATAGTAATTACATTTTCAAAATGGAATCAGACTTTAGATATGCTGAAGTTGACAATAAAGTACTACTAATCTTATTATAAAAAAATGTTAAAACGCGTTGTTTTCTACCGATTCAGTAGTTTCTGGTTTGCTACAATGATTGCTCATTTAGGATATGAAATATGTTAGTTAAATTAAAAGCTTTAACACGATATGTCTATACATGCAAATCTACTTACATAATATCGGCACATGTTACCTTCAACAGAATTCTTACATCTACATAATAAAAAATAAGGCTCTAACTTCTTGTATTTGTCTAAAAATAAACTGATACATAAATTCTTCATCCAGATTTAGTAGGGCACTATTCTAGGTTAGAAATGTCGTGTCCATTTGGACGTATATTAATGTCTTTTGCGTGTACGTCCTCCTGTCCACTGTATCGAAGGAATGTGGATCGTTGCGCAAGACAACGCAGTGATTGATCTAATTAATTAAACTGCCAGAGACAAGTGGATGTCACATCTTTAGAAACACGAAAACTTTTAAGCACGGCTGCGATATAATACACAGCTTTCGGATGATGGTAAAAAAGCTCAGGGCTAAAAGGATACAGAACGTAATGGCATAGTTGTCATATTGTATAGTACAATGCAAGTGATGAATGTCCATATCAGAATCAAATTTTTCTTTTATTTACACTTATTTCAAGTAATTTAGTTTTTAAAATATCCTTAATTATAAAGGGAATCCCCATTCCCGATTGTTGTAATTAGTATTGAATTTTTGGGATCTATATGCATATAATAGTCTTAAGAAAGGTTGCGGTTTGATCGTTGGAATTTATATTTCGTAAAAATTTAGATCACGGATATTTATAAATGTTTATGTCATTATTATCGTAGTATATTACCCATATTATAATTTTATTTATTCCATGTGTGGTAGCGGTTTATTTTCTAATTCAAAACTGGTATTTGTTAAACGTGTTACTAACGTATCGAATCTTCTTTTTGTTGAGAAATATGCAAATTTTTCTTGAGACGTTCAACGATGCGACTTCGTTTACGGATGCCCTCTATAAAATCCAAGTATTCACTTACAGTCAGCAGTTTTCTTGTCACGTATTTACGTGATGATTTATGAGCCAAACACTAAATCTATCGAGCCACTTGTAATAGCGATTTTAAGCTCACATTTATAATCTTTACATTTAAATCATAGATGAAAGCTTTTACTCATGATGTGTGTACATAGCAAATTATTATTATTAAGTAAAGTCACCATTTAGTTGGAATGTAACATAATTTATTCCATACCATAATATAGAATAACAGATTGTCGAGCTTTAATAAATACATACTCGTAAAATGTCGTTTATTTCACTAATGCAACTAATTGATTTAAAATTCATAAATTGTTTTTTTTTTAATTACTTAGCCAATTCGCACAATTGGTCATTGAAAATTCCACATTACATGAAGTTTATACGGTTTTATGATGTGCAAAAATGTATATATGCATAGAATGTAATGTTTATTTTCACTAATAAAAATTAAACGCATGGTGTAATTAAATTGTTGATTATGATACACTAGTCTCTCACCAACACTTCGCAATAACATTTCACATTTCATGCCATTATTTCGTTATGTTTTTTCTGCAGCATGCGGAGTTATTATGCCATCGCAGAACAGAACCAACATCTGGTCAGGATTCGAAATAAATGAAATCAACACTTTTTTATTCTGATTTGGTTGGATAATTTAATCTCGACGGATGCAACAAGTTCATATGAAACAAGTCGTTCGGACAGGCCGCTCGCCGCGTTTTTATTCACGACTGCTGAACTTTGAACTACAGTCGTGCGCAAGTGAACCAACTGGTCTTGGATCTTCTGTAATTTGGGCTTCGTGAGTGCCAGCATTCCAGCGTGTGGGACGATCGCGGAGCGTTGTTTCTAATATTTGATATAGCCTTAGAGATGAGCCTGCAGAGTGCATTGTCCGTCAACATTATTAATAACAAAATTAAATCACATATAAATAAAAACACATACTGAGGTATATTGATTTCCCGCTTGTTACTAAAATTGCTCTACTTGGTTGAGTGATGCCGTATTCAAATTGGTTTTAATCGAGTCTAAGTATGATCCACAGTCAACCGGTTTGATAAATTTACAATTTAAGGCTTGTCAGTTTAATTAAAAGTGTTGAATAAACATAATCAAAATAGCTTTCGATGCCTTGATTGGACAGAAAATTTTAAGAATTAGAATATCATTAACATCAATTTCGTGAGTTATAAAAATCAATCTATTTTTTTTTATTGAAAACGAACGTGTCATTTAACTCGTTTTGATTTTTAAGTGTCAAAATATACGTGCCATTTAATTATGATTTGACAGTATATACCTTGAAGAATTTAAATTAGTTTTCCTGAAATTTTCGACCGATCGTCGCTCGAAAATCGTTTTTAGTTAGTAGGTCTTCAAGAATGTTAGGTATCGATTGTGTAGTTGTCCCGTGTTTTAAATTGAGGACATAAATCGTGTAGGAATAGTTATCAGTTTTTGTCACCCGTAACAAAAATAAATGTCTCAGACTCGAGATTTGACTAACGAGACAAGAAAACCGGTTCTCCGCGGTCCACATGCGAGGTCTTCTACAAGAAGAATGGTCGGCATTCGGTAGGAATCCGCCAATTGGATACATTCCGCAAAATGGACATCTTAATCGAATGTCGGTATCGGGTGTCGGGATCTTAATTATTTCAGTCGCACGCCCCATTTACTTGTCCTATAATAAATTTTATGCCTGTCAATTGACCTTACGCGTAATAGCCAGCTTCTTGCTTTACCAGCTCTATTGCAGCAATTTGCCTACGGCTATTTTGAGACGGGTCAAGCGATTTCGTAAATTATCGCAATTTGTCTCACGAAGAACATTCGTTTCAATAAAATTCATAGGTAACGAGAACTATATTTGACTAACGCAATAATATTCTACATCGTTAAAAATCATTGATGTAATTCTACTGAAACAAAGAATCATCTCAGTTACGCTTGAAACATTTTTGCGTAAATTACGTACGACATTTTTATTCGTGTTGCACATTTTATGTTGCTAATGTCAAAAGACTCTTTCAAAGTAGTCTCCGGCGAATAGAACGTAAATTTTGTTATTAGCATGGCCACTAAACTATAAATTATTACGTAATGAGACACTGACGAACAGATAAATTTAATGCAGACAAGTTTTTTGTCTCTTTTAGAAATCAGTTTTCACTAAACTTTCATAAAGATGTTTTACCATCTGGCGAGACGTCTGAAAATGTGACGAACTATAACTTAGAAATAGAAAGAATAAAAATATACTCTATAATTATTTATTACACAATGATTTACTAGCATACGTTTATTTCATTCTACCGCTGAATATCTTATACACTTTAATATAATAGTTTTTATTACCTGAATAATACAGGTTTTCGCAATACCTGATTATCGTTGCAACACAATGTTCATATATTCTTAAGTTAGACATTTCTAACTGTAATATTATGCAAAAAATACACATGTCTAGTAAAATAATCTATTATTTTATACATTATCCTACGCATTGATGAGGTGAGAATAGGCGAATGAACTGCTACAAAGTGTCATGTCCAATTCGCAACGCAAATTTGTTTACACCTTCGCAATTAATGCAAGACGTTTTTTTTCGGATACCGATTTGGCAAAAAAATATTGTATTCTATTGTCGTGGATGACTGCGAAAATTCAAATACTGCCAATTATGTTAGTCACACGTTTTCCACTGGAATTTCCGGCGAAATTTACTGACATACTTGTGAGGACATTCTAACCGGATCAGAGACGCCAGGGATATTTTGTATCGACTCTCATATACATTGTCGACTCCAAGGTTGTTTTCAATATATTTTTTTCACAGGCATATCCATGAATCACATTATTGCCTTAGTCGGATGGATGGAATGCTGGTTTCTACAATAAATACTTAATAGTCTTCTTACTATTTTATTACCGTGAATAGGTTGTTTTATGGAATGGATGCTTCGTATGTTGACCACAGTATTTTTTAAATATCTTATTTTACTTTGAATCGAATTTAAGTACCTAGGTTTCTTAGTCTTTTCAAGCTTTTTTTATATACCCTTTTTTAGTTCACAAGACTTTCTTAAACATGTTATCTAAGTATAATATAATGTTAATGACGTAATATACAGACTAGGATTTATTTCAATTTTGCTGTACAATAATATTTAGATTACATTAAACGGGCATACTGGACTACCTTGAAAACCGCTGATATGATATACTTGTATTACGTTCATTAACGAAAAGGCAAGCACCGAGAAGAACAAAGCGATTTGGTGGAGGTCTTTATCTAGTAACGAATGGATGATTATTTAAGATATTGCTATATATCTAAGGAGTATTTGGGATAAATAATATTGTCATACAAAAAAAAAGAATTATTGCAAATATTTTAAAGAAACGTATTGTAGTGCTTCAGTGAATATAGTCTGATGTTGAGACCACCCACTAAAGATATCTTGATTACAATTTTCTTTTAATATTGTGTCGTGACAACAGCATGCCTGCTCGTCCATGACTGATAGCATCAGATGTACAATATTTTTCTAAGATTAAGCACTGAATCACGTCGTACGTATCTTTAGTAAAATAGAACCACATTTATTAACCATTCAAATTCGTATAACGCGTCTCGTCAGATGGGACTGCGTGAATCATAAATGCCACCTGAAACTTATGAGTCAGGTTTTTTGGTGTTGTGAAACAATAAATTCTCAAATACACCAGACAGATTTATAAGACTATCTTATACAAAAAATTAAACCCATGTAATATGAAATCGGAGATTTTCTGTACGTGATTCATGAGATACTTTTGCTTGCATACTTTGTGAACGTAATCATTTTGTACCTGCTAAAGATACGACGTTAGCCAATAAATTCGTAATGTCTTAACTATTTAAAAGTATTATCGGTGACATTGTTTTTTCCTTTGTTCAAGCAAACTTTCGCGGCGGTTTCACGAATTGTTCGAGTTTCTATATTTTCCCTGTTTTTACACTGTTTTTTTTCCGGCGAAAATGTATTCTCTGTTGTATAACCTTTGATTCATAATTGTGGTTTGATTGTTTGATCGCATTCCCGCATTTTTTGAGTATTAATTCTTGAACTATTTTATAATGTCGATAATATTTTTGATCCATTATTAATCTTAATTCAGGAAAATTGTTATAATTCTGATTATTCTTTTAATAACAGATTCGTCACTGATTTAATGTTGACAATCGAAGGATGATTTCATGTTAATTACTAACGCGTTTAGTATGTGCTCGAATATCACGAACACATTTGAGGATATGTCAAAGATTCTTCGTGTTTAACATTTTAAAACGGTCGTTATGCGGAGTGGCCCATTGACTAACCGGCACACCTGACCATAACATTAGAAAAACGCAGGTAAACAAAACACCACGTGAACGAAAGGAGTAAAGTGAGCTATACGAGGTACGGGGGCCAGTATTCACGTGAAAAGCCCCGCGGTCCATCTAAGACGAAACGCACAATTTTCGTTTGCTCACGATCTTGCGTCGCCGTAGCGGTAGTAGTCAGTTGAGGGAGGCGTGCATTAGCATAAGCTACACACACGTGGCACGCGTGCTGTGGAAACGAACAAAAATGTTACAGCATGAAAAATAAGTTCCGCTTATTTTCTTCTTGTTCAAGCATATAATATCGTTCTAACCCTAATCATTCCAAAGCAGTAAAAAATCACGATTGATCAAATTACTAAAATTACCATATTGTCGATATAAACATAATACGTTTCTTGTCAGATTAAATTTTCGGCAAATAATTTTATTTGATACATGATATTCTGCAACTGTTTCTTACGTATCAATTTAATGTCTAGATTCCGTGTAAGACCATTGGGTCTGGAAAATAACTAGCGAGACTAATAATTTAAACAGTATAACGATCAATTAATTGGTCTTATTCCAAGCAATTTCGTCTGAGCGATCCACGCGTAACGTTTGTGTTGTAAAAAAAAACAATATTTGATTTGGAATACGAACTAAAGTCGTATTACAATTAAATGAGGTTTTCGAGTGATGACAATTGTGTGTATACTCTTTTTTATTTGAGTTACAACAGAAATGTCACTCGTCATAGAATAATCAAAATAGCTTTTAAAAAGGTTTTCCGTCCGCTGTGATACGGGACTAGGCAGAGGCAGCGGCCGCGCTTACCCGGTGAGTCGGGGTTACCCGCTTCGGTAGCCGGGTCGGCGGCTGGTCGGAGGCTTCGACCGCCGCCGGCCAAATGCGCCATAACGGTCCGGCCGGGCCAAGAAGCCGCAGTGCGGTAGCGTGTATTAGCCTCGACGAAGATAAATGGAGATTTTTTCGCGAGCAAGCGGGCCCCTCGCCGCCATTTCCATGTGACGAAATTGAGCGTCTCGCCAAGTAGCGCAAACAGAGTCGGTCAGTCGATCCTTGCGTCAGCAGATAATGAATGACGTGTCGTTGGAATAACACCGGCGTCCTTTTCAGGGACGCTCGCCTAGTGGAAAACCGACCACAAGTATATATACTTCATTCATTCAGCGATAACTGGACTGTTTTTTTAGCGCTACACTTACGAGTATTACATTCGCACAAGTTTGATTTAAATGTTGAACTTTTATTTAAAACTTTAAAATTTACTATACTAGTGTTTTCATACTCAAAATCACGTAATGCCAAAAGTATTATTATCGTAATACAATGAGATCTATCTTGCCAGTATATTAATTTATCTATACAATTCTATTTAGTCTTATTGCGTTTATTGTTTTGTTGTTAATGAGTCAAATTGCCACGGAAATAACCTTAACGAAACGAAAATAGATTTCATTCATGTGAATTCTATCGAGATGGAATTTCTTTTAAATTAATAAGGTTTTACCGACCGCGAAAGTTTGTTTGACTTTTGTATGCAGTTTAATCGAATTTTACCTTGTTAATATTGAGGAAAACCTCAAATGTTTTCATTTCCGAGTATATCATCACGCAAACTGAATGAACATATGTGCTTAAAAGACAATTAGCGTTCGAAACATGCGACTAGCGGATTAGATAGCTTTAAAAAAACTCCTAAATACTACTGAGTGATATGAGTGACAACATGCATTTTTTTAAATAATCGAGTAGATTATCTGCTTACATGGCAATTTTTGTATATTTTTTGAAGCACAGTCGCTGGACATTGAAGTTATCGTGTCTGTAATTTAATGGAGGTATTGAAAGGCCATTTTACGTTTTGAAATTTACTTAACTTTTAACATAGTTTGAATGAAAAATTATGACACAAGGTTGATTTAGTTAAATCATAATTTACGAATTCATCTTTTATGTTATACTGTATGGTTTATAATCTCATAGAAACATTTTGAGTAGATTTCATACTATTTCGCATAGTACCAAACAATTGCATATGCCTTTCAAGAGTCAGTTGACATTATCTCACGGAACGAAACCGGTTTCTATCCCAGTTTCGTCCAGTTCCGAGTGATCGGATACTAAAAATAAGATTTCATCACAGACATTCATCGTAGTTATGACCTGTTCCACTAGCTACTCGTGGCTAATGGTAAGTTTCTTTTCACAACAATTTGCTCGCTGTATGTGCTTCGACGAAAGTGCTTCTCACGACAGCGACGAGTCCAGCCTCCGAAGTAGAGCAGAGCTCGACGATGATGTCATAAATTTATAATAATTTCTGCCCGTAGTTGTTGGGGTCACAACGAAAACTGGATATGAGTTATTTCGTATGCTCGCAAAAATATCTAACTTTCTGAATCATTTCGGTTAACATTTTCGTCTTAAAAATTGAAGCATATCATATCGCTTTAGTTTAAAAGTATGGTTATGCATAGAAAACAGTAGGGGTTGTTTTGTCTGTATTGTGTTCAGAAATTTGACAGACCACGTCGCTTTGATGATTATTAATCCTTTAAAATTAAAAACATATTTATGAAAATCAGTTACATTTTGTTGTTCATCTCTTATTTTTCTTCTAAGAACGAGTGTCATTAAACTTGTGAATCATTCTACTGTGTACGTATTTTATTTTACAGAAAGTAATTACCATATATTATATGTCTGAAGATAAGTCTAAATATAAATAACTCGGGAGTACTCCCAACATTAGTGTTGTAATCATTGAAGAATCTCTCTATTTTCACCATTTCATATATAGTGATATAGGTTTTTCTTATTGTATATTTGTCTGGAATGATCTTGCAAACTTGATTATCCTTTACGTCTAGTAAATTCTATATTGGTCTCATAAACAGACAATCATAGATTAATGATTTTTTTTTTGTGTACCAACAAAATCATTTTTGCTTCATTTGCCATTCGCGTATCTCCGGCCAATTTGATTGTTTGATTGTTTAACTGCGCCGATTCAAGTCATTGTTCTATTGCGAACTCTATAAGGCCATTACCACGCTAACCGCAACCGGAATTATCAAGTCGACTGCTACAGGTAAAATGTATACTTTAACATTTTTTTATATCCTAGTCCCGACCGAGCGATATTCCATTTTTCGTTCATTGATAGACAAACATTCCCATTCGATATCGTTATCAATGTGTGTTAATACACCGGTCACGCACACACATTATGTTCGTGCCTGTTACTCCCACGGGTACCGCATCACGTGTGACCCCACCGCACACGTGGACTTTTCGACCTGACCGATCGAAATTACATGTAAGATTAAATTTCTTTCGATAAAGAAAAAACTTTGATCCACATTTTAAAATAACAATCGACTCCGCAGGTCTCACTCCTAAATACGTAATTTTTATCGACGCTATTTGTTATTTCATTTTTTATACAAAAAATTGAACGTGTTTGCAAATTTAACTAATTGGTTAAATAAAAATTATAACTACCCACCGACACACGTAATTAACGTCAGCTTAAATACAATTAATCGTACTTGGATAGTTGTATGTATTCGTCGAAATAGTACGCTCATTAATTTGTGCACTGTATGAGCATAATATTATAAAAAAACAAAGTGTACATTTTAGCTATGTGAGCTTTTGCAACACTTGATCATAATTAATGACAAATTGCATTCAAATCCAATAACTTTCTTGTTCAGTTAGAGTTACTATGGGTTACAAAATCTTTTAATGTATCTATATCGTGGTTTATTATAATATATCCATAAATATCATATTTAACACCGGGTAGGAATAGCAAATATTGTTTTAGTTTATTTGATTTATGTTATTGTAACGCCGCATGCATTTGACTAATGCCTTGTTTAGTCTGAACATGATCGAAGCCTAAATGGAATTAACATTTAAATGGCTATCTGTAATGAATCGCAGTCTAATCTGGATAATAATTTTAAGTTATTGCAACAGTAGCTTGGCGGTAGCGGAATGCGGTCCCATTCTGAGGACCGGTAGCCGACTGTTATAACTGAAATTCACCTCATATCGCCGACATAGTTGCTTGCAATGAATGCTTCTCGATTAGTTTTATTCGATATTGGATCTAAGTACTCTGCTAAATATCAAACCGCACATCTGCATCTTCTTTTTGTATCGATGTTAGATATTAGTAATTATTATAACGTCTCTCTTTCAATGACTATGATTAATTAAACTAATCATCAATTACGTTACATCATTCTTCTTTTGAAGTTACATCTGTTTTACGATTACACTACATACAACTATAATGCAGTAATCCTTAAAGTATGGTACGCGCTTACAATGACGAAATTTTTTGTACTGTGGCGTCTTCCACTAAATAAGTTTGTAATTATATACATGATTTATTTAACTTAATAATGGGTTGGTTTGTTTCGCACGAATGACACCACCAATGAATACCACGAGAGACTCATCATTTCTAAGAAGTTCACCACATCATTCAAATGTTTTAAGTATGCGCGTCCATTGGCTGATTTATTTTAAGAGAAATATCTGACCATTATTTCATAATATATTAACTGTCGTTCACTTTTAGTTGACACACATAAAGTATACTGTTTAATATGATACTCACTATGCCGGGCCTCAAAATGATTATTTTTGTGCACGTCTCATACACTTTAATATGTCAAGGTATTCGAGTGCAGTTTTTGGTTTATACGTTAAAATTTTAACGTATACAAAGCAATTAACAGTTAGTGTTGGAGTAATTTAAATCTCATATAAGACGTGACAATTATTGTTTATTTATTTATTATACTCCTAGTCAAAACAGTGCAGGATAGACTAGTGTCATATCGCTGAAATGTTACGAGGTCCCAATGAAGCTATTTAAGTGCTCCAATTTCGTTTAATATCCGGTGAACGGTTGCGCTCGACCGTGGCAAGCTGGCGGCTCCAAATTCGAAAATTCAATGGCATTTTTAGAAATAAAACACTTTTGTTGGCTTGCTACAATTTAATTAGACCGTTAACAAAATTGAACCTGTCTCAATACCGTGTCAATAGAATGTCAGTAATACAAGCCTTAAGTTTTCTTTTGTAGATTAAACTCAAAACATTATTAATCATTATTTTGAGAAAGAGCAGTTACTACATACTTTAAATGTAATCGAATACTATTCGATTAGTTTAATTGAGATATCTATAATTTTGTAATCTATACCATAATGTCACCTGACACGTGCTCACGTAATTTAATCATAATATGGGAGTATTCGTACAGCACGGCTTAGTTTGTTTTTTATCGTCATCATTTTGAAATATAAGTGAAAACGAGTTCTCTCTTCCAAGCTGATACATACTGAAATCTAATGCGACCTCCGGATCCCGAGTTTTCATGTCCGAAAGTAGAATAGACGGACAAAAATTCTGGATGAATGTACAAAAGTAGAAATCTCAAATCTAAAAAAACCTGAAACTTCAAAATTTCGATCCGATTTCAAAATCCGAAAATGTTTAAATACTGATTCCGAATTAATTAAAAAATAGGAAATGTCCCGTTTTGAGGAAAACAATAAAAGACACGTTAAACACGTCGTACATGTGAACGCTATCTAGTTCGTCATAAAGATTCTCACTGCGTTATCATTCAAGTAAATATTTATGAATATACGATACAGTCTTAACTTGTGTGAGTGCCGTATATCCTGAACTAAAATGTAACTCTTTTTAATGAGTATTATTTCGTATTGCCACGTCCATTATATTAGATTAGAGTCAGTTGTATTGGATTTTGAGAATATTAGAAGATTATGTAAAATAACATGTTACTATATAAATTATATTAAATTTGAGTGAAATATATCAAAGTAAATATGCCGGGGATCCCGCGTGTGCATTTTATAGAAAGCTAGAACAAGTAACATGTTATCAGTCAACCTCATTATGACAATATGTTGGGGCTCTTTATCTTTTTTTATGGCGTTGATGTCTTCATCAGCGTCTTTCCTTATCAGGAATTGAGTTAACTGTACAATTATATACTTGAGAACACATCAACTTTTTGTGTATTTTGTTGTTTGTGACTTCAGCAGCTTAACGTAGTAATTGTTTTCATTGTGAATCATTCTTTATTTACGGTAAAAATAACTGCAAATATGTGAAATTATTCGTCACCAATTCCTAATATAATTATAATACCCACATTAAATCTGACGTATATCATCCACATATCTAATTTATTCAAATCTATTATAAATTTGGATACGTATGGTGCTATTACCATTGGTAACAAAGTATGATGTTATCATAATAGGAAATAAGCATGCATTAAGTTCTTTAATGAACTAAATGTTCATCAAATAAAATCCATTGTACTCAGCCAGGTTTTCAGTATGTAAGTAATGAATTCTAAGAAATCTGTCTTCGCATTGATTGGAATGAATTTTCAACAGCCATTTACTGTCACTGAGCGCGCATGACCATGCAGCTTTTTGCAACATACAACCCGAAGACTAAAATAGAATTTTCACCATTGTCTGAGGACGAATAACAAATTGACTGTCAGTATCGACGCCGCGCACCCCTGCGGTCGCTTTGCCGGCCCTCTGTCGCCTAGCGCCCGTCTCTCCGGCCGGCCTTTGTTCCTCGACCGGTCTGGAGAGGCACCACCCGCGCCTCGGTCCCCGCGTCCCTCCAATTGGGGCGCACCGACAGCGCCTTGCATTTTCGACACCCGGGTGATGGATCAAAAGAAAACTTATTCCCGGGATGCAATGCCAGAAAATTTAAAACGTTTTTTAATTTTAATTTTTTCGTATCTTAAATCAAAAAATGATTTCCCTGGATAACTGCCAATTCAATTAATAAAATGTATTTACTATACATATAATATAAGAGAACATTGTTAATATTATTCTCAGATATCATCCGATGTAACAAATCAAATTAAGAAATTTAATTCCACTCAATCTAACATAAAGACGGCAGACACCTTTATGAACTCTTTCACACTGGTATAACGGTATCAACTCCTGACACATTTACACCCAACTCATAATATATATGCTTGGTAATTTATTACGTTATTCACCCAATAAAACTTTAAATAATAAAATTAACTTTTACCTGTAGTATTTAAAACTACCTTATTTACGTATACGGTAACAATATTGTTACTTAGTTATGCACCTTTTATGAAAGTTTTGTTTAGTAAAATTATTTCGTAAATTATTTATTTTACTCTTACAGTATAATGTATCCCTTTTTTTTAAGCTTGGATAACCTTTGACGTATTTTTATGTTGATAATAAGATTTTAATTAAATTCGCTTTTCTTTCATTCTCACAAGATATCCGACCTTAAGTGTCGTGTTACAAAACTGATTTATTATTGGTATATGTAAAATAATAGCACGGATAAGAAAGCGTTGAGGTAAGATGGATAGTGTCGGATAGTGACGGTGCGAAGGCTTCACCCGGGGGTCCGGGGAGGGGCGAGGCCGCAGGCAGTCTCGGGAATGTGTCAAATAATCATTGCCCCCAGACAGGGATTTCAAACCATCCGGGGTATTTATCAAATCACTGTTATGATTTCAAATATTAGTACGCCAACTTTTCAATTTGTTGGTTGATAAAATTAGTCGATTTAAAATGATAATAATAATGGAAGTGAATTATAATACATTCTAACCAGAATATATTTACTATAAAAGTAATGTTTTTTTATATTAATTTAGGCTGTTGATGCAGTTCGACTTTCATATATTTTATAATTCATGACCATTGTTTTCTATTCCATAAGTATTTTTCGCAAAAAAAATCAATACTGAGAGACATGACTATTGATTCAGATCATCATAATTCTTGTCCTAATCGAATAACATTCTGCCATTCATAATCCATTCGCAAATTCGCCAACTATGGTGTCCACGTGTAGGATGACGCAACTGGCAATAATATTGGATATATACAGTTAAAACACCATTGTTGTATTTTATAGCGAATACATATCATAAACGAAAGATCTTCAATCATCAATGTACAGTTTCTTTCAAAATAATATTCGTGACATTAAAAAAATATATAATATTTACTTACCTACGTAATTTTTATTCGCACGATTATGTTGTGAAACACTTACATCGTGGATTAATTGGGTATGCATTTGTCCAAATGACACTGCTATTATGAACTATGGTCACATATTGGTAATTACTTACTCTATAATATTTAGCCCCTGGTCATTCAATATGAAACTATTCAATGGTTATATGCTTTATTTAACGTAGATAATTCAAAGCGTACGCATAATATTGCAAAAACTTGTCTATTCTTGGGTGCAACTTCAAACAAACAAAATAGATCGTCTCTTGTCCATAAGGCATTAAGCTGTACCGTTTCTTGTGTGGTCCATGTTTAGGCGATTTGTATCAAGCATGGCGATTAATTTAAGAAAGTTGAACAATGCAGGATCTGTGCGAAGCGAATCAAAAGTAATTTATTGTTCTATTGATTGTCTTGTTGAGCATTGGTCGGACTCCTTTGGTTCATTACTCACGTTTGATGTATTACAATTCGAAATTTTGGTAGCATTCTTAAATATCATTCCATTAACATTCAGTTGTCATTGTGTATTATTTTTTCTTCATTCTTATAAAATCAATTAATAATTAGTACATCTAAGATTTACAATGTCGAATCATTTGCATTACGATGAGATGACAATACTTACTTAAAAACACATCAGCCACATTTTTGTTTATGATGCATGCTTATTGCTTATTTACGCATACAATTCCTTAAGAGTCATCTGAATTAATTATATTAGTAATGTGATTAATAATCATAATATGAATTGGTGTATGTTATTGTAATCATCATGTCACACAAAGAAATATGTATCGTGCATTATCTTTTGTAGTTATACATTATTATTATTAAACTAATGAACCGATTCGTGTATTTATATTTTATTATATAGTGAAAAATAATACATTTAATTATTTAGATTATCGTAAATGTTTGGTTTCGTGTCTTGAAGTTAGTATGCCACGTTTGGGGATAAATCTATATAAAAAAATCTGATAGCTGAATGGACGTGTATTGATGTGTTACTTAAACTGATGTCGGGTGTAATAATAACCAAATCGTGAAGTGGTCTTCATTCTCTCGCCGCGCGATGTTAGCTCTTAACAACAACGAATCATCCACAGCCAGACACAAATGAATGAACAGTAGTTTAACATGGTGAGTGCCCACCGCTCTCTGCCATCGGTGCCACTATTCTTCGGGCTGATAACAGCGATGTATTTTTGGGAGCATAATAAACAAACCTTATTCCGCATTGAATGCGGGCTGCTTAACAAACAAACATAAGATAAACTGACGCTTTTACGTAAAATAATTTACCTTGTACTATATGCTTATATTTGGACTAAATTTTATCAGTGCAAGCGATGTAAGTTTTATAAACATTATTGTAAATTGCATTATATCATAATATTGAATAGTTTGAAAAGTTTTTTAGTATATCAATAATGGCTATTTTGAATATGACATATCAACTGTCGCCAGCTTGTGCGTTGACGACCCTACTTGTAATCCGATTAGTGATTGTTTTGTATGAAAAGATTTGCAAAATACGTTGAACTTTGAACTTTTCTGAATAACTTTTCATATACTTCGATGTGTCGAGGGAATTATTAGTTAAACCTGTCGGATACGGAACAATGGGCTATAAATAATGTTGTCGGGTAAAATGTAATGTTTGTTTGTTCATTAGTAGCACTATTCAAATATACGAAAAGCGATGCGTTCACCTCTGAGGCGGTTGAAGTGGATATTCCAGGTAGAGATCCTGGAACAAAACAAGACACAAAGGCATCGAATCATTCAACTTGGGGTTAGGATTCTGGAATTACGTCCAGGGTAGCTTCCGTGCGAGGACGTACGTCGCACGGCTATCATTCCTTCTCCTTCTTACCTTTAATAAACGCGACGATGTCAAAACTTTTACACAACACGAAGTAACCACTATTCAACAACAGACGTTTTAAATCGTTTTCACTGCACTTTTGTACACGTTTTTAAGGTTATGATGCGGTCATTTTGTTTAGATTATCTATTATAATTCATCAAATAACTTTGTCGATTTAGAAACAATGCGAAACGCGTCGACTTTTTGTTAGGATATCATACACAAGCAGATGTTAGCGCTACCACAGAGCGCGCTCACGACCCGTCCCAACCCAGCGGCGTTTACCGTGTGACTGTCGACTGACTGACTTACCGTCAGATGTTTCGGGTCTACCACTGTTTGTCTCGAATGGGGTCGGAACTGACTGAACAGGCTTCGCAGCCTATGCTTGCTGCCATCTTGAAAGCACATTTTAAAAGCTAATGCTGTTTTTTGTATACAATCATAATACAAAATATTTTATCATTAATTTTATTGCAATTATAAAAGAAACTGTCGTTGGCAGTCACATTGTTAAAAAATTATAAGTAAAAAAACACATATATGCGTGCTTAAAAATATTTATATTATAATTGAATTGTTTCACCTAAAAAACAAGATATTGATAAATAATTTAAATATATTCATAAATCTGCGATAATAATAAATAGTAAATATTGGTTTATCATATTCTCAAAATTCAATGTATATTATATCCTCGGTTCTGGCTGATACTGACATCCATTGAATTAAAAATTCATTGAATGCTGCTGGTAAATTAATTTAAACTAAGAAGTATTAAAGTATCCGATATTTATCAAATAGATTTAGAAAAAACTTAACGGCGTCATATGGAGAGCGAATGGATGCATATTTTAGTTTTATACATAGTTGATTTAATCTTGTGTAGTAAACAAATTTTTATTATTAGATACTATTGATAAACGCCTAAGGTTGTTATCCTATGGAATACGTCCGATTACGATCGGGTAATGTGACGAGGTAGGTAAAACATGCGTTATATCAATCGATTGTCAACTACAGATATCTAACGCATTTCAAGTAAATTATTATGCAGTTAGCTAATGATCTGTGCTTCGGTGCATAAATCGGGTGGGTAGTCATTATGCTCACATTAAAATTGGCGGATTGCAACTGTGCCTCCGACTCACGAAACGCCCGCAGACGCATCTCGCCGTGTAAGTATACCGTGTAATACCGGAGCCGCCGGGGACCACCGTTGTAACGTGTAACTCACACGGTCATTCTACCGACAAAACTACGCCAGTCTCGCTCTCTCGTTCGCATTTCGGTATGCCATCGTCGCATTCTTGTTCTTTTATCTTGGTTTTATTATTTTGTGGTGAATACGAGTTTTGCGGCGGACTTCAGGGATTTTCAACTCTTCTTCATCGCCGAGTGGAGGGGGATTGCAATGTGACCTTTTCACACTAGACTGGTCAATGCATTTTTTAAGTCACATCGACATCTTCATAAATATTTCTTTATTGAAATTTGATTCTGTCCCTTGATTTAGAAGGTCTCTTACGCGCGTCCGTCTTTATAATTTGAAAGATTTGAAAATGATTATCAAACGCTAAGAACTTAATTAATACACTCGTATATTTCCATAAATATTTTCATAATTTTATCAAACAGTAATAGAAAGTCTGAATAATTTTCTAAATCGAAATATTTATTGTTTATTACCGACATTTGAAACGTTTCGTCATAATTTTTTACGCAAAAATTGAGCTATTAAAAGAATCGAACGAAATTTTAAATTTCATTTGATAGAAAATATGTGTACTTTTTAATTTCTAAATGTGTATTTCTTTTTTATTAAAACAATTTCAAATTTAATTTTAACGATTATTTAAAGATTGTCTTATTAAAGAGTAACCATTTATTGCCAGTAATCTACTACTATTTTTAGATTTGTATATAATTTCAAGTAGATATTAAAATATATAATTTTTTTTATTTTATGACACTGACAATTTATCGTTATACGAATTTTCCGCCGCAGTCAGTTTGTTTTCAAGGCAAAGAATAACTTCACGGGTTTAATTTTGTATTCATATTATATACGCAAAAACGGACTATACAATCTAATCTTATAATGTTTTAAATGCAGCTTCTGTATTTCCGATGGAAATAAATTCCGTAAATTGTTTTTGACGCTAATTCGACCAGTGGCGTTCTGAAATCATAAAAGACTATCCAAAGTTTTTCAATTGCTTTTATTAAATAAAAACACAAATGTATATTGGAAATACATATACAATAACATGGCTACTTTTATTTGTTTTAAATATTTTCTATACTGTCCTCAAATATTTATTGTTTAATGTTTTCTATATGCATTATAATAATTCAAAAATATGAAGTGCTATGTGAGTTCTGCTATTGTAGTCATACCGCAAATATAAATTGATTTTATTAAGACATCTTTCTAATGAGTTATAAATTATGATAGCGTATTACTAACACACCAATATATAGTCTTAGAAGTTCATCGCGTAATAGGTAGGTTATTAATCTTCATATTATAGAATGTAGAGCGCGTGGTAAAAAATGATTTTCGCAGCCAGGCCGGAGTGGTGGCGAAGAAATTGTGTTGAGAGGCAACAGACCCCAGTGAGTCATCAAGAAACTGCTAGCTAGCGTCGGATCCTCGGCAATCCATTTTCATTACGCTTCTCAACATGTTTTTTCTTGTAAATCAAGTTCTTAATAAATTTCAGTTGATAATACGTAATAAGAATAAAATTGTAACCCGCAGAGTTATGGACAAGCCCTATATTACCGGTGATTGAATTGAGTAGCCTGGTTCTAAAGTTACCATACTATTATTATTATTTTAGTGACATCTCTCAAAAACATCCCTCAAACAGTTGAATACATAATATTAGTCTTGTTATTTAATCGGAGAAATTTGTTTTTACTAGACTTCAACGATTTGTATTGGAATACATATAATAATTCATATTTTATAAAGAAACTTACATTTTCCCAAAGTAGTCCTGAAAATGATGTGATAAGCAGAATAGCTATAAACAAAAATTTTCAACCTATTAGATTTGATATTCAATAAATATTTAGTCTGCATACGAATAAGTAGATAATAACAATAGTCTAATACTGCTGTATAAATATATATTTTATAATATTTATATACCGTTATCTAAGTTACATAAAGTTTGTATGTTATCTACGTATGGAAATGGTTTATAAGCAATATTGTGTTTAATAATATGTCATATATTTATGATTTTTTTTGCTCAATAACTAACTACCCTTAAATGTGATTATTCAAATTAATGTTAAGTTTTTTTTTTAATTGTATTTGTTTAGGCTTTTTTGGATTTAAATAAATGCTACAAAATTGTATCAGGTGTTTAAAAGGACCTGCACCAAAGTCAGCTTTTACAATCAACGGTTTTTAGAGATATAATGGGCAGTGTAGATAAAGAAATTTGCTTCTGTGGTATTTCATTTTTTTTTATTTACTTGCTTCTGTTGAAGTAACGTTTGAGAATCTCCCGATCAGTGAAAAGAGCAGGTAGAATAAAGTAACTTGTTGCTAGCCGAGAGTCCGCGGTCCAGTCCCGACAGGTAATATGTCTGCGTCGAACGGGTCGCAACCGTCCGCTTGCCAATGTGGCAAAGTTCATGGACGGCTATAATCACATCATGCATGGCGTACCAATAACGCAATAATTTAATATATTAATCAATTCATATTTATATTACACAATAACAAAAGTACATTGCCACTTCCGTCTGTATACAAAATTACATTAATTTGACGCATATATTATGATTGTAGTGCTTTATTATGGCGAATCGTGTCATTTGACGAAAGCTCGAATTTTTTTAGTAAATATCGAATGCCGATGCTTGTCTTAAATATTGTGGATGACTTAGTGAAGGATTTGGAAATTAGGCAACGAACCGAGCAGTTTTGTGTTATAAAAAAATGCATTGACGTTGTACGGGCTAAAAGAATTCATTTATAATAATACAATATTGTTTAATAACACATTTATAATAATGGTATATAAAGGATTATCATTGTTATTGTTCCTAATAAACACTCATAATGTATTTTATTAGGAAGATGATTTTTAGTCTTTGTTTTTAAATAATAATTCATGTTACATTATTTAACCCATCTAAATACCGGACCAACCAACGATATTTATCGTTATGGAGTATATGGATGGAATTGTTTGTCAGAAAATTGTTGAACCCTTGACCCAATAGGCATTCAGTCCTAAATTTTCGGATTTTTAAAATCTGACAGATGTGGAAACGAATTCGCATTCCGCGGATACGAGGTGCACACGCTAACCTCTTCGCTACCGAGGGAAAATATTGTGGTTTTATGAAGAACACTATAATAGTGTCATTGTATATAAATTCCTATAGTTATGTAAAAAATATTAATTTCAATAGTATCTACACTTAATAAACTGTTAAAGACATATTTTGTTTGGGTTCCAAACAATAAATAGATCAAGTGTTATGAACGTCTAAGTTATCGATGTATTTAAAAGTCATGACTTGAATTCTAAAATAGTTCAAATTATTATTAATTTAGGCACACTCTTCTATTTGTATCAACCCTTCTCATTACGAATAGACCCAATAAACTGTGGCAAAGTACTGATGGCCCAAATAGCCGTGACCCTGTCATCCTATTACGATCAGCGGCGGTCTCGCCTTATTAGCGTTGCTTCCATTTATTTATCGTCGTTCCGCTGCTCTTAGTAATTACGTCCTCAAATTTGAATGTTTACCTTATTATTTGGAACTATTTTTATTTTGAGAAAATCTTCCTTGACGTGTGAAATGGACCGCCTAATCGCTCTAGATCTTAGTTACCTTTTTTTAATCCCTTTTTTGAGATCGCCAATTTTGAGTCGATTAAGTTTTTTATGATTTTATGTGGATTGTATACCGGTACAATATTATTAGTTGTTATGCTTTTCCCGGGGTTTCGATGAATTACAGTTTCTAATATTAGTAATAATTGGATAGCAGAAAACTGTACCCCACCAGTTTACTGTAACCTAGAGAATTATGGACATAGTAGTGGAAAAGTATCTTTAGTAAATCGTTAGTGGCTTGTTCAACTAACTGTGTCCCATTCTTTAAGTTTTTATTACCATACTCATTCCAAATGAAATGAGTTAATAGATTTGCAAAGTGTGAAGTTGTCCGCTCTACGAGTGAAATATTCTGAATCTCCGCAATGTGAAGATACGTCTTGACAGATTTTGTTTTCACTGTCGGTTGTCAATGATTGGAATTGGTTGACAGATGATTGATTAACCCAAAGTGCACCTAGTCGTGCATTTTAAGATTTTTATAACAATCTGGCAGATGTGGGAATTGACTCCGTATTCCTCGGATGCGAGGCGCGCACTCTAACCTGTCGGGGAGACAATTCTTAAAAATAAATTAAAATATCTATATTTTTATACAGTAGCGGTATTTGAAAATACATGTTCATAATAACGCTTATATCGTTTTTCTGATATGTGTATATGTATTTATCCGATGTCGAAAAGCGACATACTTTATTCGGTGGAAGTGTCTCGGTAGTTAATACTGTTTATAGAACACTTGGGTTACCACAGATTCAAGTGTGCCGATGTATATGATAATTATGATTGCTATAACAATTCTAATATGCAAACAGTTGAATTATAACATTTTTCTGTATCACTAGTATGCACGAAGATATTAAAAGACGGAAGTCAATTTGCTAAAAACTATTAACATGATATGTGATCGCAATCTCATTCAATCTTTTTAAATGAATTAAAATTACTCGAATTAAATGATAATAATACCATTTATATGCATAACTGTATTAGAGTATTTCTAGAATACAGCTTATGTTACTTATGCATAAGTTTGGTAAACTGTGATTGTTAAAATACAATAAACACTGCCATGTTATGGATACATACTGACCCTTTTTCTCCTACGATGTTTCTGAAAATCTTAACGAGAATTCGACCACAAAAAACCGCTAATAGTTATTTTGTAATAAAAAAACACTGTTTTATTAAACATATTACCTTACATAATAACTGAGCTTAACATTAAAAAACTTAACACAAAGACGCAAAACTACGATTGTTAGCATTTCTCGCTGATATCACAAACGACGGTATATTATTAGTACTACCCAAATGGATGGAAAACCACTATATATTTGTTAGTAAAATCAACTAGTTCTATCTTTAGTGATTAATATTAACTGTTCATCAAAAGCTGTCAATTTATTCAACACGTATCATATTTATTTGGACCATTGCCTCTCTAATGACATTTTAAGTACGTATATAAATATTAATTGGGAAGTTGAATACACACACTTTCATGATTGCTGAACGTACAATGTAGTATTTGTAATTTAATGTAAATTTAATTGATGGATATTTTTGCAGTACCCGAAGTTTCTATGTATACCTGCAAATACAATGTAATACATATTATTAGTAAATTATTAATCCATTATGTCAGGCGGTTCAGTTTTCTTTGTTAAATAAATAAAAAATACTCATTTTGTTTTGAAAAGTTGCAAGTAGGTATTGAAATATATAAAAGACCACTAGCAAGTATTTCGGGCTTAAATTTCAATTTCGTAGATTTTGTCACACAACTTTATTATGTATGGTCTGTCATGTTTGCGCCGATGCTATCGCAATTCGCGGTATAAAGCTATTTACAATTGACCCTCTTCAAATAGAACGATTTCAGCAAACCACAACGAGACTTCTTTATGAAATAATATAATATTACAAATTTATCGACAAATTAATAAGGTTTCTATTAAAAGATCCTCTGTTGAAGCTGATATAAAAAAACAAAATTGAAAAAGGGTTGGTAGAAAGTATTACCATTTTAATCTTGATTAAATGCCTGAGTGTGCAATTAGTTTTGCCCACGTCTTGTATTCTTAAATGAAATTCAAACTATCGTTTTCACATTAAAATAAAAACAAACATGTTTCGAATATAATATATTTCATTAATTTACAGTCGTTAAATTTATTCGACTTGTTACTTGGTGGTTGTTATATTTCGCGAGGTCTTAGGTAGTTAAGTTAGGTTAAGTTAAGTTATACACAAGTCTTTTTTAGAAATTCTCATAGACATGTCTTGACGTGTAGTGTATGAAATTCGCCATGGACTTCAGATACAATGTGCCATTCTCGACGTTTAAACGTTTCAGTACGTATTGTGCATGCGAAATTTCGCTCGGCCAGCACCGACTGATTTGTTCTACTCTAAGCCCATGCGCGCACATATTCACATACATTCGGCCGATTGTCGTGATGAGCATGCAAATTTGATGTTATCTTAAAATGTTATGCCCAACGCGGCAAAAGGAGGAAAATATTATTTTTAGCCGTCAAGTGTTACAAAAATATTGCGTTTGTGTGAACATAAAGCATGTTTTGAAATGCCTTCTTACTTCAAGCTTAAAAAGCTTCACGATTTTGAATAATAAATTTAATTTTTTCGACATAACATTTCGTCCACTTTTTAAAAGAGTATTATACTATATCTTAGGACTGTAGCTTATTGTTCATCCATGTTTCTGGCAGTTGACTTTGGGGTGCTTCTATTGCCTCACGTTGCCCACTACATATAATTTTATTATTTTCAACCACGTCGATTATATTCAAATACTAATTTATTATTGTTATTATTAAATGTCGCTATGTATGTTTGATACTGTCACCTGCCCATTTATTACAAAGTATTGTAATATCTAATTTTAAAATTGATGTTTCGTCTGTCAGTTTTTTCACCATGTTTATGAAAGTTAAATATTATATCAGCATATTATTTATAGATAGCCTTGGAAATTCCATAAATTTCTAAAATAAATTTTGAAGCAAGGGGCTCCAAAATTCTCTGTTATCAGCCGGTTAGATAAATTGATAAAACACAATAAAAGTAGTGTTACATATTTTATCGCTTTAAAAAGTCTAATATATTCGTATAAAAACACTTTGAATTACATTTTGTTTAAATAATAGTTACATTGTATAAGCGAATGAGAAAACTAAAAAAGTCCAAAGAGTTGTGGGCACGTAACTCAAGTGGCCATGAATAATCATAACACTCGTATTGGTGATTAGTACGGTTTGGAAAAATCAATTTACTGTATTTGGTTTTACCATGTGGATGGCGTGTTGGGTATATAGATACAATGGAAGAAAGTCATGTATGCATATTAGAAATGCATCATACAAAACAAAAGGTTGAGGTATCGTTTTCACAGAAGCAGGCTGTATAAGGTTGTAAACGTCTGTTGTCTGTTGATAATTGACACGTGGATCCGAAAGAAATACCATCATGTGTAGATGTACCGGAGTCAGCCGAAGCCTACGGGACTCATCAATATGCAAAAGGCGACGTACGCTTGCCCACATGTACGCTCGTGTCGCGCAATAATCCGTTAGCGCGAATTGTAACCTTATCGACAAGTTCAAGATGTACGAATCGATACTCATAAAAACTGTCGATGCTTTGATAATGTCAATACTTTAATATTATAATCGATACGGCGTCACAAGGCAACGACTCCGTGAGTGTCGGCTATTGTGGATTATTTATTTATCAATGACTGCGAAATGGGTATAGTGAGGCCTACGTTTCATTCATAGTGAAAACATTCACGTTTTTTTAAATAAACCTATATATCAAAATGTCGATATTGAGGTAAACAATTAAAATTGCCTATTTTGAACAATTATTGAGTGTAAAGCTGATGCAGTTATTCGATACTAAATGATTATTTAATTTGTGCGAAATATTATATAATATATCTGGAACTCGGAGGCATAAAATATCTTGTCCGTTTTTACCAAAAAATACTTTTTAATCACAAAAATAATATGTATATAAAATATATATAACAGGCAGTCCTCGTCTTTCGCACATTTAAAAATTCGAGTTTTAAAGATTTTTGTCGATAATGCAAAAAATGCTTAAATGCAGCTGTTCCTGGAGAATCAGTTGATAAAATAAATAATTCTGCAAAAGAAATTATTTCCTCACCGTCCAAAATTATTGTAGGTTCTCCTAGGCAGATGAGACGGGTTTATTTTGGAAAAAAATCCCAAATTGTACATTCTTATCGAAGAAAAAATCAGTTGCCTTTGACTTTCTAAAAGCTAATTGACGTTGCTTCTTGGAGGAAACTTAGCTGGTAGTTTAGAATGAAGCCAGTATTAGTTTATCAAGCAGAAAAGCCAGAACATCGAAAGGAAAAGATAACCAATTTAAGACATCATTAATGTTAGACAATGCTCTAGGAGTCTAGGACATTCAAAATCTCTGCAGAATTTATACCCAGAAATCAATGCTTCTTCCTCCCTTCTGCCTCATACAGCCCATAGATCAAAAATGATGTCTTATGCCTCCCAATACTATATTATATTGGTGCACGAAAATCTAAAGAAGACTAGTATTGAAATCATAAAAAAGTCGTACGTATGAAATTATTGGCCAATAATTTGTTTGCCCACGAAAGCCACTAGCGCCATTCGGTGAAGAAACAGAAACTGATATTTAAAAAAAGTAAAAGATTTTTGTTCGTCGTATTATGTAAGCAGTAATACAATTTATATTTTAGCTGGAGTGTTAATCGTCTAGTAACTTATGTCATCTAGAAATGTTTCATGATTATTTTTAAGTCTTGTAATTACGGTAGAGAAGACATAAAAATAATGATGTGTCCTATTCTTTTGATAACCTGCCGTATCATCGACTATCTTCGGCACTCCTGATAGAAGATGGTAGTATATTATTGCACATGTTTTCGTTATAATTAAAACACAGTGTGCATTTAGTATACGTGTATATTCTATTTTTATACCGTACTCTTGAATTGGTCTTTCATTATTATAAACAGTATTCGATGTTCGATTCGAGTCACACTTCTAATTTAATAGATTGTTGTAACAAACTTTTTCGAATAGTAAGTAGCCAGAAAAATAATCTTGCCACTATAATACCTTTGGATATACATTTATAAATATGAACGTATTCATAATAACATTTACTGACAGCCTAAAAGAAAGTTGTAAGCCATTACTTAGATAATATGACAAGTAAAGTGAAATGTCGCATACGTATTATCGGTATGACAGCCGTTTCAAGTTTCAACTCGGTGCGAGTATTTTGACTACCACTTTCTTGCTTGGATTCCGACATTATTTTTTTAAAAAATTACTTGACGCGACGATAAGTGACAATAATTGCATAGGTACCCAAATACCGAGTCACTATGTATTTGTGGAATTTCTTTTCGGGTACATGTCGAAGCGTATGTTTAAAAGATTCTTCCATTAAAACATATATTCCGTTTTATGACATTCAATTTACATGTCACACTTAATTTACTGGAAAACTTTAAATTAATTTTTGTAACTGATCGTGAAGTTCGTGTACAGATCTTAACAGCCTGAAAACTTATCTATGTCTATATATATTAATTCATTGTGTAGTTGTGGGATTTGAACACTTCCAGAACCAAAGTACGCGCGCCTATCACATTATATACATAGCAGAAAATAAAATTGTATGGTGATCTATCTGCATATTTTCTGAATTTTATAATTTAACTTTCTAAAATGCCTATTTTTTTTATAAATGACACTCTCTTCTGTTTCTATTTAATATGGTTGACATTTATTTGTATAACACATGTTTTGATTGGTTATTAGTTTCACTCTAGATTGCGTACAGTTTTATATTCTCGCAGATAGAAACAAATTAAGATAATTGCAATACGTAGTTAGTATGAAGTGAGAAGCTTCAGGTAGTAAATTATTTCATTGTTGTGATATATACTGTGACACTTCCTGGAATTGTTGCGAGTATCTTTAATCTTGGTAATAATTATTGCATATTTTACAATGATAACTCATATTATCTATATCGTAGTCTCCCCGGTAGCGTTAAAGGTAAACGCGCACGCGCCTAGAAATCCGGGCAACGTGTGTTCGATGTCCACAACTGAACAGAATTCAGGACTGGATGACGAGAGGGTTGAGCAATTATCTGTCAAATATTCTCGTGAAAAATAATCTGTCGAGACGTCTTCATATTGCGGAGATCCATATACTTCATTGTTGGAATAAATGTCTTCACACCGTGTAGATCCATATGCTCCACTTTCGCAGCGAATATGGTATATAAAAACACTATTGTTGGACAGTGATATAGATATCTAATATCATTGCTATATTTGTATTTATGTGTGTATTTAAAATATGCAATTGCAAGTTGTTTTAAATAATATTTTTCGAAAACGGTATACAATGAAACACAAAAGTGATTTTAATAGGAAGTATGTATACATTTTACGCTTTGGTGTGAGTCGTGTGTATGTAGATCTCTCTGGTATTTCCAAACACATAGTCGATAAATTGAATGTTAACATGGCAGAGAGGCATAAAAATTGTGATAATAGATGTGTAAAGAAACAGTAGGTACCTATCATGTGCTTTGCTTGTTTTAGAAATAAATTATGTCGACAGTTGTGTACGCAGTTTCTTTTCTGTCCTACCGTTGATGTCTCTTACAATTTCAGGTGTTCCATGAGCAAATCGATGCGTGGAATTTTTATTGAATAATATTTTTTTATCTCCGTCAAAAGTTATCTCAGATTTTTTTTACAATCATTACGTCTACGATTGATGTAAGTTGTAAAATAATAATTCGACATTATGTACTTTTTTTATACTATTGTATTTCATTGTGGGCCGGAAAAAGTGGTTGCTTAGTTGTCATTTACTGAAAATGTTTTATGATCGCCAAAATGTGCCAAAGAAAATAATTATAAACGGCGAAAAAACATTGATAAGTCATAAAATTTCTCGATAGCTTTTAATTTGTCGTACATATACGCTTAAAAGTTCCAACTTACTTCGAATCTTTTTTGAATTCAGTAAAATAAAGTGAATAACTTGTATTTATCTAATATATTTCAAAAAATATTGTATTATAGATTCTACAAGGCACACTTTCTAATGTTAATTAAAATATTTATCAATGAAATAACTATAGTTTTCTGCAGTAAATGTCTCCATCTAAAAGTTTATTTACAGAAGTGATTAATTTATAATTAATTCAACTAATTTAATTATTATTATTGCGCATCATAGGTTGTATCTATTTGAAATACTTAAGTTTATTGTGTTAATATTTTGATACTCGTAAAAGGAAACGGTTATTAAAATTCTTTAATACATCTATAATATAATGTGTCTAAATGGAATATTTTAAAGTTTATTGACAATTTACGCGTGGGAGTAGGCTTTAAAATTGGATATTTCTCGATGTAATAATAATCACAAAATTATTCTGGTCACAAAAGTCCCATTTCAAAATGGTACGACGTCGTGATTCTTGATCGCTTTACTGGCTTTTGATTATTCAATTTCCAAATTCAATTCATTAACACGTTATTAAGCTTCGCCGCCTGAGGTTGTTTATGATATAAGTAAATCTAAATGAATATTTAGGCAAACATCTCATATCTGGATATACATTTTTTATAACGTTACTTAGAATGTTACTAAGTAGATATGAATCTTAAAAATACTAGATAACCTACTTCTCACTCTTCAGTTAGTTGTTTCTGCAAGTGAATAAACGTTGTCAGAAATAAGCCTGAGGACATATGTAAGAATCATAATAACAAGGAAAATGTTTTTATTGGACGAAGTTTTGAGGTATGAGTAATATTCATCATTGCTTTTTATTTTTTTGAGATTTTACAGTTAGATAACTGTTAATATTTTGTATGGCAATAATACAATTAAGTATTATTATTGGTATAAGGGTTATATCACCAAGTCAGAAATGTTGTGTCTGCATAAATACCATGCAATATATTATAGTATTGTATTTTGTTGCTAATAGTCCGAATCAATTCATTAAAATTTCTAAGTAATACTTAAAGGCAGATTTGGTCGCCTTAATGACCGAGCTTTCATGGTTGTGAACATGGTTGTGGATTCTGATCCTGCGGCTGCGTACAAATCTACACGTTTTTTACATGTATTTAGATGCAAGGCATGTTACTTAATGAGTGGAGTGATTGTTTACCAACCGGTCTTCGTGAAAATTCATGCAGACTAGAAATTGTAACAGAAACATATTATGATGTTTTTGTTATCGACAAAAGCTTCTCGAATATTCGCTCTTGGGCGGTTCATAAGTGTATGACGTATGTAATTTTTAAACATGTCGACTTTGGAAAGAAAATATGACGTAACCCACCCAGAAAAAAATCTACAGGAGCCACAAAAAACATTTATTTAATAATGTTGAGATAAAATGAAAATTTAAATAGACACAGCTTCAAAGTGCACGAATACTAAAACTGGAGTTTTATTCATCCAGTCTGATAATAATTTCGTAAGTTATTGAAAACTCAAACATATTGACGTAGTGGAAATCCTTTTAGCTACATTTTAATAACAATTCGTCATTTGCAGCCTACATCATTTTGATAAATGTGTATTAAGTTGTATACATTGTATGTATCGGGGATAAAAAAACATATTGAAAAACTGAGAGTTACCTTCTTTTGTCTTTTTACGGTGGATACATTGTATAAAATCGCGTTGGCTTTTTATATTTTACTTTAAAATTTTGTATATATATTTTCAGGCCGATTGGATATTTTTGATGCATTATGCATTTATGATCGACTCAAGTGCTTCATTATAACGATCATAGATGATAAACACGAACGCGTAAATGTATCCTGTCTGATCTTCGTCCATGGATTTATTTATTTCTTTTGTATCAATTATCATTCTTGATCTTATCGTGATATTAAAAATGCTTGACCAATAAGGATTGCTACGAATATATTTAAATGATGAGTCATCGCCCATCTATCGGGATCATTATAGACGTAGGTATATATTATATTCTCCAATCGTAAGTACCTCAAGTTTTTGTTACCAAGGAAAGAGCATGGTACTCTTTGGGTTCCAACTCCAGCCACCCACGTCTTTGGTAAACCCCGCATAAACATAGCATCTTTTGTTTTCCTTTCGAAATTTTCACCTACAAATCATATTGTAATTTCTTGCGTTAGTATATTTGGTACACCAACAAAAAAGCTTTCTTTCATACACTGTTAAAATACAAGCTTTTATTTTTATGTATTATCAAATTATATCAGCTTTAAATCTGTATTGGACATACATATAAATGGCATTGGTATCGTTTTATTTTTTAAAACTATTTATTAGTTACCAAATATAAAACTAACAATTATTTATTGGTGTATTGGACATTGAACCACGTTATTATTTCTTATATTGACACGTTTTTATGATTGTTAGTATAATACCACTTTTAAGAAACCGAATTGTTCTTGGAAACACTCAGTCAAAAGTTTATTTGAAATTTGGCCGGCAGGTTTGTCATTTTCTTCGCTTTGTTTGAAATCATCGAAATTGCAAACTAGGTAAGTTCTTCGCTACAAGCGAATCTGTTCACCAAAAATTTAGTCTTATTATAACATTATATTCCATATCATTCATCTATTTTTACGCTAAACAGCCGTAAAATCCAAGTCTTACATCGATCGTCAATATCTATCTACTCAAATTATATATTATAATACTCAATGCAAAACGTAAAATCAATAAATTACGGATTTAAAAAGAAAGTATCTTTTTATTCTAAACGTACGATTATTTTTTATCTGATTCAAAATTTTAAATAAAACGTTGTGAGCACTTTTAAAGGTCACACATTCTCACATACTCGCTGAATATCATAATATGGCAAAAATATTTCATTATGTACCTGCGAAATGAGTGTCTAAATAAATATCGTTATTGATTATTAATAGGACTTCAGTATTATTTTTATTTATAAATAAAAAGAATGTCGACATGTTATACATTTTGTCGATATAATTATGATAAGTATCTGCTATGAAATTAATATAAGATGTCAGCATGTATGTTTATTATTAAATAGCAGCGAATAAAAATAAAGTATTTTAATCGAGTCACATGTCTTTTTGTCTAGATATTGGTAAGATTTTTGTAACAAATAGAGTTTTTATTAAAATGTATGTAAAGGGAATTCCTTTTTGCTTAAGTTATCGATGCGTTACGTTTTGTTTAACCTCTGCTGCCAGGTGACACATCTATGCAACGCGAAATTCTCAGGCTTTTAAAGGTCAATGACATCCGGTCGCAGAGTTATGCTTTGTGCATTATTATTTATACTTCGTTTTGTGATCGTAAGCAAATAAATAGAATTATTTACTGAAGACAGCTTTTAAACGTTTTCGTCCATTGATTTTATGTAACTTCGGAATATTTTATTGCCTATCAATTCTGTGACGGGATCTAGGTTGGATAAAATTTATGTAGCATTAAAATATTTCTCTACTTCTATTATAACGTGTAATTGAGATTGGTCCGCAAATATTTAAAATAGTTGAATTGATTAATATATTATGCTTCGTCAGATATATATTTAGCTTTTTGTATACAATATTGAGCTACGTCTAGACTTCAGTCGATTGAATTCATTTTTCGCTACAAATAAAAATTATAACATATATCGAACAAATTTTTCGATCATTACTTAACTGAGCCAACTTGGCGTAATATAATAATTAATATTTTCGACTGATGATGCTTGATGGAAATTGATTTTAAATGAATATATATTGAATACTCACATATTGAAGTTTACCAGTTTTAAATAATTTAGAATGTAATATAATAAGTTATTAATTTGTATTTCTAAATATAATGTTCTAATTTATCTTTATTTGTCAATTATTTTTATACATATATTTTAATCATGAATATTCAGTATGCGGATCTCCATGGTGATAATAGATTACGAGTTGTCGTGACAGATTATTTTTTATCGGTGTTTGCTGTCAGCCAATCGCTCAGCTCGTTGGAAATCATCCAGTCTTGCATTAACAAAAATGCAGTGACGGGATTATAACCGCCAAATTTCCTGTTAAAATATGCGCGCTTGCCAACTCGACCGCCAAGGCTATGTCGTTCGATACATAAATATTTTAAATTTGCTCGCAAAAAACCCCAAGCAATGTTTATTGAAGTTATGTAGTAAATATCAAGGAACCAATACGTTTTTTTATTAATCAATTGTATCATGATCTATCTATTGAATAGCACATGTTTTAATTTAAAAAGAGTGCATTTCATTTTCTTTAATGTCCCAATATAATTTTTTTCGTACAGTTTTTTGCTCCTCCTTAGCAATTTAACAAATGTAAGTACGTGTTGTCAACTTATGGCCATCGAAATTATATATTCATACCAATATCAGTTGTTTATCCAGTGATCATTAGCTCCCATAAAATCCCATATTATAAATGCCTTAAAAAATCATTATGTAAATACACTCTGTGAAGGGTTGTATGAAATACTTGTCTTAACATTAAATACTGTACCAACTTCCATAGCCGAGATACAAAAAAAGTGTTTGTAATGCATCTACCTTTGTATGAATTGTATAGCGTATGTAACTGAATATTTTATGACTCCATGTTCTTGACACAACTATTTTTCTTTTGTACTGTGGACATTCACTTTCAATACACTGCATGATTGCTTATCGATACAAATATTTTTTGCAATACCACAGATCGATATAATATATTGCATTAGGTGCAGTATATTATATTTAATTCAAAAACATATAACTTTACAGTTAATAATATAATATTTAAAATCCAATTACTAGGTAAGAATTACATTTTGAGATACATTCGTTAATTTTGTCTGTTAACAAATACTTTTGAAGTGAATTAAAAAAAGTTTGATTATCATCTGACGCAAATTGTCCGGTGACCGTCTCCGCCTCGGTGCGCGTTTGAAATAAAGGTGCAGAAATGGATGCTTGAATTTTTAATTTGTGATTAAAACATATGATTGATTATAATTAATCTTAACTCTACGATTAATATTCAGTATATTAATTACGAGAAGATATTATAATGTTGTTTAATCAATTAAGGCGTATAGTAATGTGATTTAAATTGATTTTTGACGGGTTTAAAATTCGATGTGAATATTTGGCACACCACATTGACGTGAGTATAGCATACATTGGGTATCCATTCCCCGTCATGGCGGGAGATATTATTTCCGTTGCAGTCCTGTTGCCCGGATAAATCGCGTCGCGTCGATCGAAAACCTGTTTGGGGCTGCGTCGGCTCCGCAATCGCACTTTCATAAATAATCTGCACAACCAGATACACCTCTATAACATACCTGACCTGCCATCTCGCGTGCTCGCCTGGTCGCCAACCCGCCCTGCAACAAAAGACTCGCTGTCAATTCTGCGAGCGGTCGAATACATTTTTTATTTTATCCTTTTGCACGCATTAACTTTTCGCCGTGGTGGGAACTGTACATGCACTTTTATAACACCTATCTTCACAGAAATAAAATTTCTTTAAAATCTGTGTAAAAGATTTTTCTTAATTGCTTTTCCATCAAAAAGCCTAAAGGCTAAAGCATTTAAAACATTATTTAATCTAGCTAGAAATAGACTACACGCGGAAAAGGGCAAAACTGAACTTATCAATACCCACCCTATAAAACAGTGGCGAAGCTACCGAGGAGCAGTTGGATCAGACAGTTGCGCACGAATCAAGGGGCGCAAGTAAAGTAAAGTTAGTGCAAAAAATGAGAAACCACCAATTCTGAAAAGAAAGTAAAAATTTGAGAGTAGCGTGAGAGCTAAAAAAACGAGAAACTATAAGGGGCGCAACGATTTTACTTCCAGGGCGCTGAATTTGTAGCTACGCCACTGTTAGAAAATAAAACTATTCAGAAAACTGATAGCCTGACAGTGGGCTATAATTTTAGTTATATAAGAGAAGAAGAGAAGAGGAAATAAATCATGTATTCTTCAAAATTCTTCAATACTGCAAATTAAAAGATTGTACACTTGCATTATTCTTCTTTTTTATTTCATATCAGCTTCCTAAGTGGAGCATATGTACTTCAAGAATCTCTGCTGCTATTCAATACTCTCGTGCTTTCTCTGACAGTGTTAGCTTCCTGTAGCTCCATCGAATATTAGTTTAGTATTTTCTCATTGTCTAGCCGATAGCGTAGGTGGTAGCGTGCGCGCCTAGCAATCCGGGGAATGCGGGTTCGAAACCCCCTCTGTCAGATTCTTAAAATCCGAAAAATACAGGACTGGATGCCCATTGGGTTGAGCAATTGTCTGAC
>JAGVSQ010000192.1:0-21751 GCA_022683975.1 Rhyacophila evoluta
TGTCATTTATGGTAAATGATTCGAAAAAGCATTTTTATTTATATAATAAATACTTAATAATATGTATTTTCTATTTATATATTGGATATGTTTATGTTATATGAGTCGAATAGAAATTTTTAACAAAGTCCGAATATAAATAAAAAGGGTTTTTTTCTATTATGATAGTTATGTTTATATATAAAGGTTAATATCCTCGCGAATCTTTCATTAACGATATAGTATTACAATATAATATTCATGGATGATTTCAGATTGATATTCTTTTTGTCGGCAGCGATATGGAGATATGACAAAACATGTATTTCATACTTTTAAAATTAATATCGATCGATGCAGGTTGTGAAATTGATACCGTGGGTTTAAAAGAGGTAAATCAGTGACGTGAATCTGTGAGAGCAAAAACATACTGTATTCGTGTGATGGTAAGCATAAAAATAATAAACATATAGCGAAACACCTATATTATACAAAATTGTATCAATGTGAAAAGATCGGAAACGGTTTTCAATTATTATTTGTTTGTGGTATTATTTATATCAATACAAATTGTACTAGATGAAAATTATGTTATGTATAATAAAATGTAGAAATATATATTATAATACACTTTTCTCCATTTTTTTTAATGTTTTGTAGACAATATCCATATTAAGAAAGATTTATACAAAACTATATTGACTCAATAAATATTTGCCAACCATGTCAGCTGTAAAATTGGAGTACATATATGCATATTTATCTTGATAAATTGTTTTTCGTAACTATTGGTTATACTACTCGTTAGTCAATTGTGAAAAACGTTTGATAATTTCAAAAATTTATTCAATCCTAATCTCCGAGTTTATATCCATTAAAACGCTGTGGGTACCATGATAAGCATATACACGTGATATCAGTCTATTGATATTGAATTGATATTCGCGTAAAACTTAGAAGTGGAAATCGCAGGTTCAAATCTCTTTGATCTAATTAATTTAGGGACAAAAAACTTTCATACTTTAAAATCATCTATGGTCAAAACTATGAGTTAACACTTTTAAAAAGTTCTAGCATGTTACAAATTGCGTATGTTTATGTATAACGTCTTTTTGAATGAGGAAACTGTGTATTTACTTTGAACTTATAGTATTTAAAATATATCATCTGATATCCAAGAAGTATGAATGAGCCGGGTATCAATGTTGCTGTTTTATCACCGTATGATGATGAGACCGTATAATATCTCACGGGGAGCCGGTTGGCTGGCACATCCATTGACTACCTGTAGCATGTTCCTAATATCAAATATCTTCCAGTCTTGTGAGTGAAATTGTACCGCAGTGAGAAGATGCTGCAGATACAGTGGCGTACGCTTAAACATGAGATTTATGAATATCCACAAAATTATAGTAATAAAAGCTTACATTGATATTTTATCAAAATTATTTAAATTTATACACTTTTAAGCACAATCATATTTAAAATAAACACGCGTTTTTTACACGTTTTATAAATGTATGTGTTAACGCAAAAATGTACCAATAACAAAAGAAATTGCAAAAAATAAATCAATACTTTATAAAGTGAGCTAAGTCGAAAAATCAAGACATGCGTTCGTGCAATATTGACGACGATATATGCCGAGATACCGATTAAATAAAATTAAGGTTACTAGTAATCGTTCTAATAGTAAGTTCTTACAAGTTTCTATTTTGATATTACTTATCATATTAAGTTTGTGGACAATTATCATGTTACAAGTAAATTTATAAAGTCATTTAAAATCTTTTTTTAATGAATAATTATAATTTTTAAAAACTTTATTTTTAATTAATGTAAAAAAAGTATCTGGAAAGATACAAAGCAACCAATACATGAGTAAATCTTGAAGACCAAAGTAGTGACCTTGTGTTTTAAAGTTGGTAAAAAATAAAGAATTAAAAAAAATCACAAATTATAGTCATCTAACTTAGCAACACTAAGTAAATATCAATCAAACAACTAATTCTTTTTTAAATATATATATGAAATATTAACCTAATATTTACCAGCAAGTATTTGGATAAAAAAAAAAATCATTTTACTGTTTAAATATTTTTTGCTAGCTCTAATAATAGGAAGGTTTGTGAATAAACCTTTTTATATTATATAAATATTATATTAGGCACACCACTGTTTCTATTGTATGCAAATAACATACTTCAAATGAAACTATTTTCTATTGCAAATGTGATATTTTATTCACAGTATTTAGAATCTTAATATACACGATGCAATTACGTATGATATTCAATATAATATTTCAGTATATAATATATTAGTACTAGCCTAGCATTGATTATTTCAATATGAAATAAAATAAATTAAGTCGATTGATGTGTAATGAAAGTTTTGATAAGCATCAAAGTACGGTGTATAATAAAAAAAAAATATTTAAAAAATTTAATTCGAAGTCATTTATTAAACATACAACAAATGTGGAAGGTGTATTTTTTAGTCTAGATTTATAAACAAAACTAATTTTCTGTGTGTTCTAAAGTATGCAATTATCCAGAAGTTTAGATTGGAAATTACAATACGTAAATATACTTTGTGATACGCATAAATGCTCAAATGCATGCAATTATCTATTAAGCCACTGATGTTTTAGCTGCTGGCTACAAACAAAGCATCGTAAAGGTACATTATCTGTAACCGAACACTTAAAAATAATTTAATAGGATCTTTTAAAAAATAACTGGTCTCGATGTACACTACTACTCTATGCTGATATCAGGTTTTTGATGGAAACCATATATTACGATGAACTATGTTGTGGTCAGGGCATATACGAGTACTTTAGACAGTGGTTAGATGAAGTATTTTTTGGTTATTTGGGCACCCAAATTAGTGGCTGATCCACCAATAAAATATATCGTAAAAAAATCTTCAAGAATTTTTTTTCCTTAGAATTATGTTCAATTTTTCACAACGTTTCTGTACCTGCATTACAATTTAAATTATATTTCAACAATCTTTTCTACAATCAATTTTTTTACGTCTCATATATTGTTAGCAACTCAAATTTAAATTATACAACTGAAATGGCCAAAACGAAGATAAAAAATCAAAAGACAGTTATATTCATTATATATTCTATTAAAAATAATATCGACAAAATTATTGGTAAGCAGCATAAAGTAAAAAAATGTTAATAAAACAGATTAAATATTATTGAATTCTTATTTAAACTGACACAGATGTACATCTTGGCTAATTAATATGATCTTTTTTATGTATTGTTAACGTTGCAATTACTTTATGGATCCTGATTTTGAAAGCTTTTTTAAGAGCTTGATTGCTTTATACAATGTAGTTGCAAGTATCATTAACGGATCGGCGTGAGCTTTGTGCAAAAGCGCGAGTGTAATTTACATTTAATTGTTAGCTACTGTAATATGGTCTTACGTATTTGCATCGAGAAATTTCAGCAATTTATCGCCTTAAAAGGGCATTGAGGAGGAACAATGCAGTTTCTTTCCATTTTTTCAAACATAAAAACACCAAACTTTTACTTATACGATTAAGTGTTACAGTTATAATATATCATCTTACTATCCGGTTTTATACCAAGGTTTCTATATTTAAATGAGCATGTTTTCATAGGTTAATTTTACAATGTTATTTATTTCCTACAAACCAAAATCTCGGGAAACTGATTGCGACAACTTAGACGCATATCGAACACACCACGTTGGTTACGCCATCCTATACATCCGCATAACGATTGCAGAAATTCCCCGAGCATTCCAGACCAACTAACACTTATTATAATGGAACATACAAAAATTATTTTGCCGCAAATAATTATATGTTTTTAAAATATTGCAAGCATACTGGGTACTAATTGCTAAAATTTTTCTTCATGATTATTATAAAACATTAATATATTTTACCAATCACAAAGCTGTTAAAACAGATTTATCATTCAGGTATAATATTAAATATAATCAAACAAAATACAGTTCCAGGTGTAATGGCGTATTTTTATTATAATAAATCTTATTTTAACATAGTGTTGATATATGATTTTTTTGTTTGAAAGTTAAAAGTTTTTTTAAGCTGTGAACCTGTTTGGTTGACTGAAAGTACGTGCATGTAACTTAATACCTTAATCTTCATTTTACCCACGGTATATTTATTATTTGGCTCTGGTACCGCTAAGTCACATTTTTTTAAAAGAAGGTATCAAGTGCTCTTTTTATTGTCAGTTACAAAGGGTATTTTTTCATACATTCACTTACTTTCACATGCTTATCTATATTTAATACAAAACAATCTACAATCTCATTATTTTTCATAGTAATATTTGAAGCTTTCGTGACGATATTACTATCAACGGCGGTTGATGGACTAGGACGTTATCCTCATTGCCTTGATAATCACAAAGTATACAACTTAATAAATGTTCTATAAAAAGGACTTTAGCTGAAAACTCCGAATCAGTATGTAAATTTTGTTTTATGTTTGAAATGGCCTGTTAAATCTGCGTCCACGAAATAGGACTTTCACAACATCTGTAAAAATATATTATACTATAATAAAAATATTTATAGCCTGAAAATAGCAAAAAACAAAAATACCGTACTAATACGTAATACCATTTTTTTTTTGTATGTATGTGTTTACTATTTATCAATCTACATACAAAACTATGATTTTTAGACAGTTTTCTGCTTAATATGGCTAGCATAAAGACACTATGATCGTTTCGATAATTATGCCGATGGTTTTTTTAGCAAGTACCGTTGCAAGTACAAATTGCAATGATCGAATAATTATTTTAGTTAGTATTTTTCAGCTCGATTACTTGACGTAAAAACTTGACTTTGTGTCAATATTAATAAAAGTTTCATAATCATTATAGCCATTAATTAAAATAATTAGTAGGAACAAACATTAGGTCTTAAGTCACCACATAATTATTTTTAATTAAGCGCTCCCAATTCGATTCTGGTTAAATCAGTTCTAAAAGCTAGCATCATATTTGTCTTTAAAATGGCCAGTATCATTAATTATAATAAATTTTTATGAGTTGTAATTATTAAGTTCGTGTTACATTTTAAACATCATCATATCAATAAACTATTTGAAAGTGTGATAAGGAAGTTATCTAGCAATTATTTCCCACTACGAATACGTATTAAAATATTAAAGTAATAAAAATGCAATGTTATTAATCCATTTAATTATTTCACGTTTTTATTTCAAATGGACAAAAATTTCAGTATTAAAATAAATTCTTATTAACAAATAAGATATGTTTAAAAATCTGGAAAATGCAAAAGTGAGCTACAAATTCTTTTATAAGAAACGTGTCGCTCTAAATATTCCACTACAGTGGACAAACATACTAATAGCTACTGAAACGTATGCTCCATTAATATCGCTGTTATTATCTATTTGTAAACTGAATGGGACAGTTAAAAATAATTCAGTATCGACTTTGAAAATGTATCGATTAATCATGCCCTGATAATAATTTATTTTTATTTAAATAAACCGTTAGTTCCCACTTCTTGTGACTTGGCTGGAGTTAAACCCGTTTTTGGATTTCATTTCGCATAATTCAGTGCCATGCTTGTCTTCGATATCGTAACGTGATGTATGTTAAATTTTGGCTATATTTTAAGAATGACTTTAAAAAACAAGAACTCAGAAGTATACATACTCACAAAATGCACTCGTATATAACTAACTTATTTCCCGAAAGCTGAGAGATAAACTTTCAATGTGAAAATAAAATTGATGGGATCCCCTTACGTTTTTCTGATAACACTTGATTTGCTAGTATTTGTTTTATACATAATATACGTACTTATTTCAAGTCACCGTAAATTAATAAACCTAATTAAAAGCGAAATATTTCATAACCAATAAAATTTATTTACTTGATAATTAGAACAATTTCATTCGGATTTTTTTCAGTTTCTTAGATACTGATAACATTTATTTTGTATTGTATTTACCAATTAAAATAATATTACATTCAAAATAATTCTCAGACTTGTGCGTGGTCTAAGTGATAGCTCTGCCGCTCTGGCTAATATTGGC
Source organism: Rhyacophila evoluta (assembly GCA_022683975.1). Lineage (NCBI taxonomy): Eukaryota > Metazoa > Arthropoda > Insecta > Trichoptera > Rhyacophilidae > Rhyacophila > Rhyacophila evoluta. The sequence goes on from JAGVSQ010000192.1 coordinate 6,076, forward strand.
ATGTACGCCCCTGATAGCTACCTGAGAAATCGAGAACATCAGCTGTTTTTCACCCCTGCCTCCGATATTGATATCTTCCACCTATGTGAGAGAGAGTTTAGATGGATGCTGTTGTGTACATTGTTAGAATAGGATCTATCTAACTTACTTGGTAGATACTCTTTCCTTCCTTCTGAATTAAAAAAAAATCTTTTCTTATTCTTTCTTATATTTAAATAGTATTGCCTTTGTTTTTATATGATCTCTTTTAATATAGTTGTTATCATAATATTTACTTCGTGTTGTAAATGTATTCAACATATATACATTAAAGTATTAAGAGATTTTCTCTCATCCAAAATAATTATGCTATTGCTAAGCAAACTTTACATGTCATATAACGATCGATACGAAATTTTGCAAATAACAAACAGTGTTAAGCTTAAAGGATTTTTTATCGAGTAGTATTAACTATGTGTATATGTTTTTATTTCAACATATAACTGCAATGATGATTAATTTTACAGCAATTGGTAAAAATGGCCACAATTGCCAAATCAAATTTTATCTTTAACATCCTCATATCCTTCATTTTCAATGCTGAAGCAATTAAAATTAAAATTTGAATCACTCTCGTTTCATATGGTTGATAGTAACAAACAATACACTTCGGTTCAACTGCCACGACCTAACAAGGCCGTGGGATACGGTTTTGCTAGGACCACATGCACAGGTTACCACTAAATATGACAACGCATCATCTCCGTGAACATCAAAATGCTACGGACGTGAAAGCATTCTTTTTGCACAACCTGTACATACTCATATTTATTTTGTATCGGGTCACCTTTAATACAAATAATCATAGTTGTTTAATAAACATACTTGTTTATTTTATCATGATACGCTTTAATAGATTTTTACAAAACAAAAAATATCACAACACAAACAAAAAATTTATATTTTTTTTAAACAGTGACAACACTGATTGTCTTTGCACTTGAACCAATTTAAACAACAAATGCATATCTCAAAATACGGATCCCGATGTACTCATAATATCAAAATCAAGTTACTTTTGTTTTATTCAAATGGACTATCGTTTAAGCTATTACGCAGTATGAAAAGTATTAACAATACTGAACTTAAAATTATTCCAAGACTTCCTGGCGCTATATGTAAAATCATTTTAATAACACCCATGTACGGCTATAAAATTAAGTTTTTCCACCGTACTATTTATATGCAGGCAATTTTTCTACCAATGAAATATCATTTTTTTTAATTTTTATAAATTTAAGGAGTTTCAGGACTTGGACTTACAAATCACTAATGAAGTGAGGACTCAAATTAACTAATCCGTTCAGGCAACTTATTTTCATGAGGAATACAAACACAAACAAAATTTCAAAATATCGAGTCATGGTTTGTTATAATCACTTAACCGTTGTATAATTATATGATAATATAAAATATGTTATATTTTGTCAATCTAAGAAAGAGTAAAGTCAAGATATTTATCTGTTAAAATATCAACTTCCCGCAAATGACACCTGCTGTTATTCATAAAGCTTTATTAAGATGTTACTTGAAAATGATTTGTGAAACGGTAATTCTACTCTAAATCATAAACCTTAGCACTTCGTATCAGTTTCATGACCTTAGCGTATTAAGTTATATGCAATTTGTGTCAGAAAAATTTCTCATTGCATATTTTATGAGAGCTTTTACAGAATATGCTATAATTAACCATAAAAAATAGGCTGTATAGCTTGATGACTTCAGCCGGCTGATTTTTTATTCTAAAACTATCGGATATTGATGTGAAATATTTAGCAAAGTGAACCCATGACCTCGCACGAATTGATTAATACTATATAACTTAAACATTTTTAAATTGAACTACCATGTAAGTAGTGATGGTTTTAATATTTTTTTACTAAATCTAACATGAAGAGAAATTAATATTTTTTTCCTAAACTGAAATTAAAAAATCTATTTTATAACGTAGGTGTATTTATTATTTAAATTTAACATATTAAATATTTAAAATATATCACTATAATAGGTTAAAGACATCACATAAATAATATTATATGAATATTTGAGATTTTGCATGAAGTCCTTTTTAATATTGGGTTAAGCTCATTAAATAAATAAAAGCTTATTGTCTGCTATTCATTAAAAGCTCTTGTCATATCTATAATAATTTCATTAGTATATATGGCATATTATTTAACGCAAAAAGATATGCAAATAATAATATAGAGATATTAGTTAATTATACGTGTCCTCAGACGCTGAGATGATGGTGAATATTGTGGATTCGATTCCTCCTATAGTTGCCGGATTTTTAAAAATCCAAAGATTTAGAATTTGACAAAATTTATGAAAAAAAGCCGAGTAGACATACTGTCTAAATATATATATATATATACATATATATTTCATTTCCGAAATGGACATCTTCACACCCTTTAGATCCAAACGCTCCAATTTCGAAACGGACATGGCATAACAAAATCATATTGGTGTTGTATGTGCTCTAATTTTTATACAGAACAGTATGCGCACTGATAAAATATTAAATAATATACCAATAATATTAGGCGAAATATAATTAATATTATCAATTTCTTTCAATTTGAATGTGCAATTTTTCAGTAGATTATTTTTATAAAATACATTTTAATATCTAAATGAATGTATACTCAGAAGTAAATATAAAACAGTGTCTGATGTAGATTATTAAATTCATACTTAAGTCGATGTAATTTACATCAATAAAATACTTATTTTGTGTTTTGACTGTGGTCGATGTAATTTGATCCAAGTCTTATACGTTTTTTCCATTATTTAACTAATAGCCGTGGGGCATTTTTTTTTCATTTCTATTGATGGTTTTTTCACCGCTCTTAGGTTGGGATCATTATGGTTCAATGGGCTGCATCCTCTTCCTTTTGTGAATGAATGTAAAAAAAAATATATTCCCTATGAAAAAATACATAAATGAAAACGTAGGTTAAAAAATCATTAACAGATAATAATCTGACAGATACAGTCTTCCAAAATAGAAAAATATTTAAAATTATAAAATGCAATAATAAATGTTTTATTTAGATTATATATCATGTCTTTTCAGAGTATAAGGCATATAAATACTAATATTTACTCATAATAATTTTAAACAAAATCATAACAGCTTGTTTCTTGAGGATTGATGATGAACCAACTATATGGCATATAGTCCGGTACTATTAATATGTTAATATTCTTATAATTTATGAAAACTAAATAATAAAAAATTTAGAAACTTTAAAATAATGAATTTATTATTGCTAGCCATTTTACCAAATCATTTCTTATCATGAAATATTAATACAATATATTTTATCTTTTAAGCTTTAATTAAAGCTACCGTAAAGCTGTACTTTATTGTACATTTTTTTTTGTGTGAAATAACCTCAGAATAAGCTTTTGTGTAAATGTATTAATCTTATAGAACGCGTACGATTATTTGAATTTTTTTATATTTGGATGTCATAATCAGCCTGATAAAATAAATATAATATAATAAAATGAAATTAACAAATATTTTTTAATTGGCTGCATACTTACACTTCCATGTTTATTTCAAAGGGCGGATCTCATAACCACACCTTTGCTGCTCACAAATTACATCGCTATTTTTAATAAGGTTCACAAGAATGGTTCAAAATCACCTGCTATTTCTATTTTTTGTCGGTGTCTTGCCTGTTTTACACACATCACAGAATCATATGAAAGCAAACAAAGTGCTTGCGACAAAACGTTATTTTGATTCTGATCAACTAAGCATTATGTATATATTATATTTGATATGAACTACAATATATTATACTAAGATAAGACATGTAATTAATTTCACCGTTACCTTTAAATTAACATATAATAATATTTTCAAATAGAAACTTTTCTGTAAAAATTTTTTTTGTTATAACAATACATATAAACGATCGCATTAAAAATCTGTTTCCAAATCATATAAACTATTCAAGTACATACAGAAAATATTATTTATACTAGATCATTTCTTACAGTTTCACGTCTTTTCTTTACTATCTGATATGTCGTTTGTTAAACTGTATAGTGAATACTCGTACATTTTCCATAAATGGTGCATCTCTTATTGACTTTCAAAGGACATTTTTGCAGTAGTGAATGGTTTATCACTCATTTGCATAGAGTAACTTTAAGCACGAAGACTTTATTTATGAGTTTTATATTGTCAAATGATCTATGATACAGTAAGGAATATAATTTATTTGTATACTGCCACAGTTTATGAATGAAATACATTTACATAGCAAGCGGAATTATGATATAAAAATTTTAAGCACATTATTCTGTAATTGTTTATTTACTTAAATATAAAATAATCGTTCATTACTATTCAAATTAGAGCATACCAATTTAATATAAATCGTGGATAATAATTTCTATATTCATAATCTCTATATTTATAGTGGATATACTGGTTATTAGTAGTTCATAACGATAATTTATATACATCGCCTCGCTAACTACGCGGATTTGTAAATTATTCGACACTAAGCATTGCGAGTTTGATTCCAGTGAATCTACATATTTCTCACGACAAAGCAATACCTCGTATACCACACGACACAAATTTTATAAACAAAAATTTAAAAATCTTTATTCACCATTATTATATCAAATTCCAGCAATTATTTTTATGTTACGCTTAAATTAGCAGATATTTTTAATTTTGACTATGCATAATATGGAATTTTATTTATTGATATTAATTAAAATTTGTTTTTTATCTTTTATATTATTTATGTGCAGTATATGAGGCACTTTTTTGCTATGAGCAATATAAAAAAGTGAAGCATATGGATCTACAGAGTGTAATGATATCCTCTCTGAAAGTAGGTATTTCTTTTTTCAGTTTCACGAAAATTGATTGCCAAACAATTGCTCAACCTATTAGTCATCCAGTTCTGCATTTTGTTTAAATCTGACATATGTGGGAATCAGATCGACGTTCCGATCGATTGTAGGGCGCGGGCGCTTACCTTTACACTACTGGAAAAAAGTTGTGTACGTAGATAGTTGATGTTCATGCTCAGTATACTGAATGAGTATGAAATAGGTGAAATACTTCAAGTGCAAAAAAAAACGGTAAATAAAATAACAAAATATATTTTCAACGTAAAAAAATTATAATCTTTTAGGCAATGAACACATCTTGTTCATCGTTTGAAAGACTTTTTAAAATAAGTATGTGGCTACTGAGTGAGCGTTTTTTAATATACACATCACTAAAATTTCACCTGCATGGAAACGATACCGGTACAAAAAGCATTCACCTACATTTAAAACGATTTTATCTATCAACCGTCAGTTTGGCATCTGGTTCAAAATAGCCAGTTATTTAGAAATTCACGTCGTGTGCGTATGTTAATATTAAGAAATGTAAGGCATTATTCGAAATGTAATATGGAGATTCTTAATTGCAATTTAAATATATTTTTATCAATACACGAACTAATAAATAAACTTTAAGAAACGTATAAAGAAATCACATATTAGTTCCAGAGCTATATTTACTTCATTTAACACTTTTATCAACGAGTGACGAAGAAAATATATGATAGGTATTAAAGAATCATAGAATATAATATTTTTAATTCATATTTTTTTTTTTGTGTCAGAGGTCTAAATTTCATATTCCACAGTTAGATTTTAACGTTTTAACTAGCTGAGAACTAATTTTCGTAAAAAAAAATGGCAAAATAAGCTACTGCAGAAATTTTCATTTGAAACGGACACGGTTAGAAAATTATTACCACGTTAAATATTGTAAGCTTTTTTGATGGGTAGTTTTTTGTATCAATACGATTTCATTAAATTATTGTGGTAAATTCATATAAAATGTATGTAAAATTAAAGTGAATGGCGAAAAACAACAATTTTAACGTGAATAATAGATGACTGTGTTACAAAAACACGCATTCTTACCTAAATAAGAAAAATATTTAAGAGGTTTCTTATAATACTACATAACACAAAAGATGATTTACGTTCATTGCGTCATAATGTATGCTAGTATAATATATGTGAACGTATAACATGGAATAAATATCATATATAGTTACAGAAAGAATGAATAGAAATTATTATACATGAATACACTTTAATATTGTAAGTTGTATTAGTAAGTATTATTAATGTGGCTAATATTTTTAATTAAATTACTAAAACTTTATACGCCGTTTGTTGTATAATATGTAAATAAATTGTTATTTAATTTTTCCGTATTTTAAACTGAATATATTAGATTTTCCACAATCAATTATGCAAAGTTAATTACATGCGACCAAAAGGTCATGATAAATCCAAATATAATGAACTGGCATAATCTTTCGGTGGAGTGGTATGCGCATCCAAGCTCGCACTTTGTGATTGCAACGGAAAGTTGAGTAAACAAAATTACCCTTTCAGGTCATCCCGAGTATTTCCATCATAACTCATACGAAGATAACTAGGCATGCCGAGAGTGACGTTCATTAGTTGAACACTGCACTAGAGGATACTGAGTTTTATATATCCATTACTTATTTAAAAGATTTATTGTAACTCACTGTAAAAAAATACTTTTCTCCCCGGTAGCGTAGTTGGTAGCGTGCGCTCCGGGGAATGCGGGTTTGAATCCCCATCTGTCGGATTTTAAAATCCAAAAAATGCAGGACTGGATGCCCATTGGGTTGAGTAATTGTCTGATATCTTCACACTGTGTAGACCCATATGCTCCATGTTGGGAGCAAGCATGGTATATAAAAAAAAATATATATAAATTAAGATAAATCTTCAAATTATGGAAATCTATATACATATATTATAATATTTTACTTTATTTCTAGAGTACACATTGTCACAATATCTGGTGCACTGTCGGTGCGGAAGTGGTACAAATTTTACTGTTTTAAAATATTTAGTATGCATACCATTTATTTATTATTTGCGTATATTTGAATATACTTAATAGCGCCGCTAGTAATTTACTGAATGTTTTCAAAAAAATAAAAAATAAAATTGGTATAATGCCGGTTGATTATATTTTTATGAGAGATGGGCAAATTATTGCCATAATTATTATGGCTTATAATAAATAACTTATTCTTAAAATTAAAACAGGTTTTTTTTTTAAATTTGCTTACTCTTAATACTTTTCCAATTATTTTGAATATTACTACACTACCGCACAAAGGTTTTCTATTCCAAATTTTGGAGTAAGCTTCATATCATAAGCTATTTATTTTTCAAATGCAAAGCGCTCACATATCCAAAGTTTCCTAAAGCTCCCAGTTGCTATTCGAGGCGCTATCAGAATCATTTCAAACAAACTGCATGGACCTTAACCATTATATCTAGACTTGAATAAGATTAATGATATTAAGAGTCATGTGCAGCCTTCAGGAAAAATACTACTTACTCCGAACATAGTCATACTATATACGATAGTATGGACGAGTATACATATATAATATTTGCATAATGCTTTTACATATGATACAACATATTTATATTTAATAACTATAAATGTAATTGTCTTATGGTACTTCTGAAAGCACAACATACAGATCTTGATAGTGTAAAAAATATAACTTCAAAATAGCTGGATTTCAGCTAAGTTGTTGGATTCAAGCCTACAATTTTCAGCATAGAACCACCCCCGCCTTTCATCTATCTACAAAATTATGACTATATACATCTCAATTATAACTACTGAAAAATCTGTTTTTGTTTATTTGAAATTTATAAAAATCTACGCATTTTAAAGATTGTTCGGCTGTATATTTTTGTCACTCTTTATTTTAGTCATGAATATTGAAAACATATTTAAGAGCTTTTCTTTTTATATCTTCAAAAATCACTTCTTTTTAACCGGTAAATAAAACAGAGCTTTTGTTTATTGTCGTATTGTATCTCTTCACCACGACGGAAAAAAACATACATGTTTTAGTTCAAAATTATATTGTTAAGGAATAAATAAATTAAATATTTATTTTATCGTCTATTACGTGTAGTTTTTTTCATTGATTATAAAAGTCTTAACAATCTATAAATACGCTAAGTGCTGTGGATATACAATGAAACAATTTTTAATGACTATTTCTCTACGTTTTTTTTGTCGATCTATAATGTTAATTTACTTTGAATTATTAACATTTATTAATTTATCACTCACTTTATTTGCCAGAATATTTTCAATGGAACAACAAATATTATATTTTAATCTAACGAATCTCTTATAAGTTTGTATAATAACAATGCAAGTAATATTCAATACATTAAGTTAGATTTATTACCAATCATTTTTCTTTGGGGCGAGATTTTCTCTTTGAATATTCATAATAGTGTGATCTTGTTGTGTTGAAGTTCATTGATCTTCCTAACGAACTTAACGAATGAAAATGAAACGAATTCTTTTTCCCATGATTTTTACACACGGTTTTATATAAAAACCGAAAGTAAGCATCTACCTTTCAATAGGCAATTGTTACATCTTGTCAAGTATTCGTAAAGAAATGCATTTCACTCAGTAAATCTCAGATTGAAACATGTTATAATTACCATACTTGTGTGAATATAAAAAATGTATGAAAGCATTTATTTATATGAACAAATTACAGTTTTACAATTAAATAATAAAAATAAAATGTAAAAACATAATTCATCTTTTTGCGCAACTACGTTAAGTATTTATTATATATAAAAAGAAGGTGTATTTCAGTTAAATTTAATTTACTACTCTTTTTATGCATGGTTACAAAACTATATTATCTATAAGAAACATTATTTGATTAAAATATGTTTATTGCATTCTTTATTAATTACTATTATACGAATTCAAAACCTTATTTAATTAAATATACATTATGACTACCGATGTAAAAGCTTTTGTTTATCGTATTTTAGATATTAAATTCATTTTTATTAATCTATTATCATTTTTTTTAAAATGGCGTATAAATAATAACTATATTTTAATGTCAGTAACCAAATAAAAAATACACAATTGATTAAGTCTTAAACATATTATTAAAAACATATCTACTTTTTTATACATGGAAGAAAATGGAGGACTAGTAGATCACGAATTTGATAGATAGACAGATGGAAAAATAGCCCACAGGACTCCTAAATTGACTTTGTTCTTAAAAACGTTAGATCCAACGTATGAAGGACTATAAGAATTTACTTTAGAAAGCTAATACCTATTTAAGGTAATTGTCTCTAGTAATCGATGATTTTAAATTATAACTTGCATATTTTTTATTGTATTATTTATATGTGTGTGTTACTGTTTGTATTAGTATAAAACAAAGCGTAATAAAATAGTTATGACAGTAAAAAATATTTCATCAAAAAAAACTACGATAATTTCAAGCGAAAGTGCATCACAGGAATCGATAGTATTGTGTTACATGGTATAAAAGTGTTATAAAAAACGAATCAACGCTAATAACACTTGAAACTATTGTTTTCGCAGATTCCCAGCGCTTAGTCAATAATCTGTTACCACTATCACGTAAATGCCTTGGAAAAGTCTTCACGGCTCATAATATATACAAGTTTCTATTTCATTAAGCTGCAATGTCAAGAACCAGATGAAGGTTTTGTTTAGAGCAAGCGTGCAAGTACAACCAAACGCTGGCTGTAACTTTTTATACGTAAGTCGTGTCGTTGTCTTGTGCTTAATTCCATACATTCTAAAATGACGTTTGAATACCTATAATCTGAAATAACAATATCTACAGCAAACACAAAAAATATTGAAAGTTTATCTAAAATCAATATTTTGATACAGTAGAAGATTATAAAGATTATTTTTCCATAAAACATCGAATTTAGATTCTAAAGTAAAGTGTTATACCAAATTTATTTCAATATTAAATTCTTAAGCTCCTATAAAATGTCAGAATCTAAATACGACATATTCAGAAACGGAGCTCGTGTGCTTACTAGTAAAGCAACAAAACGACTAAATTTATATGCTATACAATATCAATATATTGATATAAAATTTTTACGAGAGTAGATTTTTATCTTTTCCATCAACACTCTTTAACTGTGCGTTGAATTCAGATATATGAGAAATGTTGTTTCAAAATGAATTTTTTTACTATAATTAAATTCAATGGTGAAGATTTTGAACAAATATATCTTGTATATCAGAACCATATAGCATGTAAACCAGTAGACAAAATTACTTTCAAAAATTTTGAAAATAAAAATAAACATCGAAGAAGATGCTATATGGTTATTTCATACAAAAATTAGTTGTTCAAAATATTCTCTTTTCAATTTTGGCAAATTAACAAAAGTTTACTTTGGAACTACCCTTCTTATACATGGTTATATCATACAAAAAATACTGTGATACACATTAAAAAAGCAGCATATGTAAAATCTGTTTAAGTTCAAGTAACCGTATACGATGATCTATTTTCCAAGCATTATTTATTTCTTACACAACATTTACGACATACTATAATGTCGTAGAGTAATGGTTTAAAATCACTGCTCTACTGTGTAATTCCACCAAATTTATTCCGATGACCATAACTGCATAGGAATTTTACTCATTTCAATGCGCTACTAATAGCAATACAGCTTTTATTTAATATGAATAAATTCTTTCTGCGTGAAAGAATTTGATGGATAGACAAGGTTATTTTAAGGTAGCAATAAATCAATATGTAAATGCATATAATATATGAGCCTCCATATATATGCGCATAAATGATATTACAACATCTCACAAATATATAATCCGTTTATCACTGATGTAGGTAATAGGTTCTCGGATATTTTTACAGCTTCTTGATTCTAGTAAAATTATAGCACAGCTTAATTTATGACCAGTGTTGACCATAGACTAAGGCTACTCATAGCTTTAATCAAAAACATTTTTATTTAGTAACGAGCTATTACCAAATTTTAGTATGATTATTAATAGGCTTTATATTATTTTCAACTCGATTTTATATATAATAATATTATTTAAAATATCGTGTTTTCAAAAAATAGTAGACGTTTGGCATTTCTTGAAATAACAAAAAAAACTGACAAGCAAAATCCAATAGAAGCAAGCGTTATTATAAATTTCTAGACCCACAAAAAGTTGTGATGAATCTCGAAAACAAGATAATTGATAATTGTTTTTTTATAAATATACATACTGTAAAATATGGCATCTGTAAAATGTGTTTGATTTTGACAAGTGTGTATTTAAAAGACTAATAGAAGAGTTAATTTAACAATAAATCTTCTGGTTCTGATATAATATAATATGAAATAATAACGCTGCATTGTTACAGACTTGATATCTTTCGCCACTTAATATAAATAATTAAACTAATTTTTATGTTAAAATAATAATAAGTTTTAGCAAAACTTTGTTGAATTGATGAAGAAAATGATTACACAATATAGTATGGCAATGTGTATGTTGTTATTATGTATCGTGATTGATAACCTATCACTACATAAAATAATAAAAGAAAAAAGCACGCGCTAAATACAATAATATATATGAAAGCTTTTATCTGATTATTTTTGTTATAACAACTCAAATAATAAGTGAAGGTACAATAATTTATATATAGACAACTATCCTACACGATTCGGTAATTTAAATAAATTCAAACATAAATTTTGATTCTTATAATTATGTATCAAACGGAAACTCGCTCTTTATAGAGTTATAATATTTAATTATCCTGTACTCACTAAGCACACCACTGGGAGAGTGTGAAAATCAAAGTAAAAGCAGCGAACATTTCTAAGAGCGAAAAAAACTTGCTTACCCAGTGCAGGCCCATTGAAATGCATAGATAGAGGCACTCTTCATACGATGTGGCATTCACTCCACTTTTAATTATATGGTTTTGTTTTCAAACTAGTTTAATTAAAGCCGAATGCAATTGTTATATTATTTATTATGAGCGTCGTGATATAAAAATAAAAATGCTCTTATTAAATTATTTTGAAAGTACTGAACTTTGGTACCTAACTAAAAACACAATCTTTTTAATTATTTATTCATACAATCCTAATATTACACTAGGCTCATTTGGTAATCTTTTATTTTCGTAAATGAATGCCTTACACTTTCATATGATGTTATCTTAATTATAATGAATTAATATTATGTCAGTGAATTATTGCAGTAGGTAAATTTCAATTAAACATGTTACGGAAGACTTTCGCTATAATTCAGTTTAGAGTTTTTACAAAAAACATAACATCCACTGATAATTTACAAAACAATAGAAGAAATTGAACACATTTTATACGTGTATAATTATAAAAATGAAATTTAAAAATGGTTCAAAGTATCATAAAATTATCATGTGTATTGCATAATATTATATAATATATTACTAAATCTGCATTGAATATGAAAGATATACATAATGAAAAATAAAAACTTTGCTTGACAAATAATATTTTGAAAAAAATGTCAACGTATCGCTTAGATTTAGCCTATTAAAATCCTTGTAAAGCTGTTTGTATTTTTCATTTTATCAAATAAATATGTATTATAGTTATCCATAGAACTTTTACTATTTTGAAAACCGTAAATATTGCGCGAATGTAATATTATATGTTAAACTCGATTAATTATAGACACATTTACTTTAGATGTGAATTTATTAATTTATCTAAATTATTACCAAACTTTGAGAAAATATGCTTCAATTTATTATTATTTTATATCCTTAAAAACAGCGAAAAAAATGATTGAAATAAAAGAATGCTTGTAAGCTAATTACTTTGGTAGGATCAAAAACATATTTATAAGTTTTTGTTTTAGAAGTTGGCGCAACAAAGCACATAATATTGAAAAAAAAACAAATGGTTGAGAAAGTAGGCATCATACTGAGTTATAATGATATGATTGACGGTAACAATAATGACTATATAAATATAGTAGATCATACCCGCTCCGAAAATTGTGTCGTGAATTTTTCGTTTCTAAAGACTTATATGGGTAAATCATTTTTCAGGCAGATCAATGACCAAACAACTTGTTGGTCATCTACTTTATTTTATTCTATGCAGTTACCAACTTTGAATCCTCAACATTCTGTGCTAAAACGCAGGTACTTTACTATTCTACTACCGAAGTGGTTCATTATTAAAGTACTACTTAAAAAAAAAATGACAAAAATAATACATAGCAATTTAAATTCACAAAAAAATTAAAAATTAAACAACAAATAAAAAGATTGATTTATTGTTTTTTCTTATATTGACACCTTGTATGCTTAACCATCTATTTCATACAATTACACGGTACGTAAACACAACTGCATTAGTAATAATGTATCGCTCAGTTAATAAATATCACGAGCGCTTTCTTGTGTGAAAACGGTCGATCATCCCTCTTGCGTGAAAAATCACACACCATAAAGTGCATGCTTATTCCCCTTACAATCTTTGCTAACTTGTTGTAAATAATTATGCTTGATTCAAATTCTTTTAACACTACCAAAACGAACTAAATAAACGTATGCTGTTAGTTGGCTTACATTCAGGAAGTTTTGAGTGTTTTGCTATTATTTAATATCAAACGTGATATTTGTGACAAAAAATATATTTTTACATGAATAAATTATAAAAAAAAAATTCTCCGAATCATTTAAGCTTTATTATACTGTTTAATAATCAAAAATATATCCAGTTTTAAGACTTCAATTTGAAGCCTCTGCTATTGAATGACTGGCAGAGACGCACGCTTACCGCCTAAGTCATCAAAGCTTTTTATACCAATATGAAATTCAATATAAATTAACCGATGGGTTGATTGATGAGCCGATAACCAATCCTCGTTCAAAACAATCAGGATAAATATTATAAGCAAATGGAGCGTTTTGTTTATTTATTACTTATTTACACGGCAATAGTTAAAATCGCGAAACCAGAGCATTATTAAAATAAGTATTTGCTTTTTAATATTTGTATTTAATTACATTTATATTTTGCTACCATAGTAACAAATTTTATTTGTCAATTGTTACTTATGTATGTTTTCAAATGTATAATGTAATGCTAATATTTAAAACTTTATTTTATAATATTCAGACTTCAATAATTACGTGAAACGTATATTTTAACCGAAAAAATATAATTATATGTTGTAAATATAAATATAAATGTTAGTGAAAACTTTATGTTTCTTTAAATGTGAACTTTTACTTTAACTTGTTATTTGAAGGAGCTTATAAGAATAACTTGCTATGATAAGTACAATCAAATGAAGCATATTATGAATTTAATTTAATAATAATTATATCACAAATACAAAATGTAAAGCATCACTTATAGCTTAAGCACTAGTAGAAAATATAGTTGGTTTATATAAAAATATTTTCACCAGTTTTTTTCGAGACAAAGAGTTTATATTACAAGAAAATATAAACCGTTAAAAATAAAATGGCCTCAACTCCCTTCCTTTATACGTAAACTAATTTATTAAATAATAAGAGGGTCGTTTCGTGTGGTCAACTGTTTACATGTTTATGCATGGATGCCTTATGTTATTTTTCCAAAGTTTATATACACCATTCTTTATGTGCTCCTAAAGAGGAATTCATTTTCTTACCATTGATATTTTGTATCACGTAATACGTGCAGGTGAATCCACTTCCTCGAAAGTTTAACGGTCAACAGGTGCGTTTTAATGGTATAGATATATCATTTATATCCATTTCATTTCCTGTTCGAGGACTTTATTAGGGATTTAAAAGATATATTAATAAATTGTACCCTTATTTTATGATATCTTTATTTTGGCAGATACTGGCGATTATCAAGATTCAGTATCTCCAAAGTATTGCAAAAATTGTTCATAAGAATGATGAAACTTTTTCAAAGATTAAATCGTTTTGACCTCAACTTTTTAATGTTATTAATCCATAAAAATAAGTTTAATCTATAAGTAATTAGTACAACAAGGCTTGAAGAAAGTAAATTTATCAAAGAAAGCTTGCCAATACCTACTTGTAATAAAATAACGACTATGATAATATATATTTAACTATTTTTCTCCTATATATTAGCATATTAATCTCTGCAAAGTAAAAACTTTTTTTACGGATTCATTCTTACAAGTAATTCTTATTAGTCAATTGCTCTACGCGGTAGATATCGATGCTCTGTATGTTTTTCAACGCCATGTAAGTAATATACTAAAATTAACAACATCCAATTATTAATAAATAACAAGTGCGTACATTAACCAAAATTTCAAGACGACCATACGTATGTATTTCTTATCTATTACAGCCATAACTCATACGATTAAAATTTATGCATTTTTTGTACCATAGATACTACTATAACATATTAATATTATTCTTAAATTAATTTATTTAAACTAACTAAAAACAATTATAATTTAGTGCATAGCTTAATAATGAGTTTATTATTATTGTTTTTAATCTTGTTGTCTGATAAAATAGATTATAATGATATAATAATATATTGTTAAATCCATTATATAAAAAACTATAATTATTGATAAGATTACTAAGTATCGCTGTAATTATTTAGTGTAGTCTACAAAAATTAATAATACACAACAATATATATGTTCCTGTATTATTTATATTGTATTTTA
>JAGVSQ010000192.1:21761-48664 GCA_022683975.1 Rhyacophila evoluta
TTTTGATAATACATAAATAAATTTAAAAAAAACTATTCAAGTTTATGATAATGGGCACATTAAGTAAGAACTAAAAAGACTTAATTGATCTTCGATAATGTATATTTTATTATTTAAGTTGACATGCTAACAAACATGATTTTTTCCGACGGAATTAATAAAAAAACATATTTTTTTTCAAATAAAAAATAAACAAATCAGTCGTAAGTTGACAATAATGACGAATGACATATTAATACTTAACTGGATATTTTAAATACTCTTAAAATATAATATTTATCAAGAGACAAAAAAGTAAATAAGTACAATTCTGATTTTGTAACCCATTCATTATGACACCATTACCAAGAGCAATATTATATTTTAATATAATAGCGTATTACAAATAGCAAATGGAAATATTTACGATTTTTATATCTTGTGTTTAAAACATGAATCACCTCACTTCAAATTTTTTCCCTATTTTTCACAAGAACTGGTTGACAGCCAAGAGTTTAAGCTGTTTTTATTTGGTTTTTTTTCTATTAAAACTACTAAGAACTTCAAAAATACGATTATTTTTATACAGTCATGCGACTCAAACATCTGTTCTATCCAAAATAAATCTTAATATTCTGTAATATATAATTTTTATGTAATGCCATTCTTTACAAAAATACTTATATATTTATATAAAAGCCCTGTGGTAGATATGGAGCCTTCTAGAGGACAGCAAAACAGGTATTTTACGATTACATATATAAAATGGAACCAAACTTTTCATTAAATAACTATACGTAATCCACATTTATATATAATATATATATCATCATGAAAGAATTTTTTTATGATACTCAATTTTAAATTAAAAAAATAAGCACTCACATCGTCATCAGCGACATACGAGTAGACTTCCAACTTATCTATTCTGATAGTTCCTTGGAAGGGGTAGCAAAGGGCACCGCGTGGGACATTAGCCGTCGTCCAGACGCTGGCTGGAATCTCAGGAATCCCTCGAGGAATCCTCAGCCTTGAGTGAGCAGCTGGAGTCACCACCAGCCCAAACTCTTGAGGTATTAGCACTAATGTCTCCATATTGATGCAGTCAAAATATCACAGAAAGTCACTTATATTTTAACTAAGTTACTGGTTTCAAATACACATTTGGCATATGATACAATTACTTTATTTATGTTCGTTAACTTTATATAGCGTAATAGATAAAATACTTGAATTAATATGAACCGTTTGATTACCGGTGTCTTATGATATTCAAACGCGTTTGAAAAATGTCAAGTTCATAAGATAAATCCATACCAAATTAGGTATCAATTAAAATTATTTGTGTACAGCATTCGGTCGAAGTCGCATCGAGTGACAGCCATACCACTTGTTAGTCGACTCACAAGAGATAAATCAGGTTTAGTTTTTTTAATATTATTTTTAAATTATTATTAATTTCCACCTTATTGTCGATCCAAACTTAACTCGGAGGACCAATTATAAAAGCAAAAATTGTCATATCGCATTAACACCCACTCACTATCACAAAGCGTATAAAAAACATTTAATAACGTTTTTTCAACTTGTTTGACCAAATAATCTTAGTTCATATTATTAAAATCAGTTGCATTATTCAAGTGACAACTTATACACAACATATATTTTCCAATCACTTTATCTAAAGTATTTTTTTTTAATTCAATAAATTCGGTTATAGTGAAACGTCGATACGATCAATAACTATGCTTGTAATAATGTATGTATGCGGTTTTCTTTGATTGAATATAATTAATTGCTCCAATCAGCAAGTTGTGATTAATGAGTTTATTACTTTGAATACTATGCGGCACAATGAAATCACAATGCGGTATTGGTACACATGAAAGTATCCATCCATAACGGGACGCACTTACACTAAAGGGTATGATGGATTACTTCGTATTGTTAAAAATACTCCTCTCAATACATCATAACAACGTACGCTTTTAACGAAAGAAAACCAATAGATGATAATTTATCATATTCGTAGCTCAATATATCAATAAAAGTTTTCTCTTTTAATTATTCCAATCAATGTTTCTTTTATACACCAATTGTTTTATTCACTATTGATTAATGTCACTTGTCAAGATATATATAAAGTACTTTACAATTAATTTAAAGTTCTCATGTGATTTATTTAAAACCATAACATTAAAACATGTCTCTTATATAAGGTATTATAAACGTCAAAAATAATACTTTGATGGGTTTGTATCTTGCCCGCGCGTCGAGCTTTTTTTATGAACTGTCAAAAACGATATAAAGCTTAGTCGCGGAGCTTTCAGGTTTGCATGTTAATCGCGCGTCGATGTAGCGGCGGCGCTATAGCGACCGGCTGCAGGTCGGGCACTGAGGATAGCACCTCGGCGGCTCCTTAACATTGACCTTCCACGGGCGCGCCCCACTTCGGCCCTCCGGTGCGGTCCCGTGCGGGCCTCGGCGACTCCGCCCCGCGAGTCCACCTGTACGGTGAGTAGGCAGCATCGAGAGCAGTAGACGTGCGCCTCGGGTGCTCGCGAATGCCCGCGAACGCTGGCTACCTGTCGTCACTTCTGTTCGAGACAAACTTTGACTCATGTTCAAAATATCTTGTAAATCTGAACCTAATTTACGTAACACGCCAAACTAAGGACTTATTATTTACTCAATTAATTAACTAGAAGACGTATAACAAATATATATTTTCAGGTAGGATACGTAATAATTATTATTTTGCAGAATAGGGAACAAATAATATATATCAGGAAGATAACTGAATTACAATGTCAACTAAAACGCAACTTAAAAAACGTTAAAAATGTCTTCCAAAAAAGCAAATATATTTTATTGCACATAATAGTGTAATAAGTGAGCATTTTTAGAAGCTTAGTTTATTTTTAGTAGTATAATACCAATTATATTTTAAATTCTACTTACATACAAACACACAAGCACGCCAGCGTAGTCTTGAGTTTTGAAGTACATATAGTTATACATAATGAAAAATTTACGCTTTCGAATTTAAAGTATATATAAATACAGTTGTATAAACTGAAATCTAGGTTTTCTGAGTTACTTCATTTTCTCCTACATAACATATATTTATTACAGTGTAAAGATGTATCTAGAAATATTACTTTTACAAGAATGAGATCTTAGTTAAGCTCTCAGGATAATTCATTAAACATTAAATAAAATCTAATGGTGTTTTTAATAAAACAAGCGATAAAAATAGTTATATTATAATATCTACCACTAGCGTAACGCACTTTCAATGCTACCTCATTTGCCCTCACCGCACCTTACTCCCAACCGCCACGTGTTGCTCTGCTTTGCACGCGATACAGTTTGATTTCTTCGCCGACAAGCCAATGTCAAGTGCTTAGCCTTCGATGTGCGTCATTACATTTCAATTTTTTAAATTAATTTACTCCAAGATACGAACATTTTGTAACAAACACAAGCATTTATAGATTGGCTAAGATCATAATAATTAGGCGTTATAGTAATTTTATTTCTTTACACAGACTATTAACATATTTTTTACAATACACTTAACATACATCGTATGTTTCACCTTAATTTATAAATATTGAATTTTAGGCACATGACCATTACTAAAACCGATTCATTATTGTTAAAAATTAACAAGAAGTATTACCTATATAACTACGTCAATATTTTATTATAATTAAATTAAATTATCATAATTTATTTTTATAAATTAAAAAATTAGTTGATTTAAATATAATTCTAACCATCTTTATTTTTTTCCACGGTAAAAACCACTTTTTATTGTTTATATCACCATTACATATTTAAAAATCAAATAATTGTAGTCACTGTTCAAAAGCCCCAGGCGCAACCGTTTTATATGTTTTCGGTCTCTCGTTTCCTTAAAATGGTAGTGTCTTGTTTTTTAGGTCTCCTACTACATCACCCAAATATTTTTTTGCTTTTTAAGGCCCTAGACGTCCACCTAGTGGGTCTATGGGTAGATTTGCCTTTGATTCGAAGGTATTGAAATATACTGATATGTAATGATGAAATGTAATAACTCTCTCCAAAGTCTGCTTAATTTATAGTAGATAATGATGTGTACTATTATAATGAGTATTTCATTGACAATCTGTAGTCTACTTGGAATATGAATACTTAAGTTTATTTGATTTCAATGATATAATATATACCGATAGAATAATTCAACCCAACCTAAGCTCAATATTCTATTAGGCCACGTGCTAAAACGTAAAAAAATAGGCGGACTTTAAGCGAAGCACTTACAAATGAACGTATGTTGTACTACCCGAATCGTGATTTTAATTATGGGTAATAAATTAAAGGAAAATTAACGCTAACCTTATTTTTATTGTTTTTAGAGTGAAAAAAATACATATGCAGTAGAAACAAGCCATAAAATCTTCCACATATTTTTAAAAAACTATATTAGTACTGCATTTATCTATTCTTCCAAAAGGTTGTTAGTTGTAAAGATTGTCGTGTCTATATTTGAATATCTACATATAAACAAATTTAAAAGTTTGAAATCAATGAACTCTAGTTCCGAGACATCACAAAACTCAAGCGCTTATCTATTCAACCAATGTAGGTGGCCAAATAATTTAAAATCTAATACACATTGAATTAATATTCGCTTATTTTTTGCCGTCCGATAGCTATATAATAAATAAAATAATAATACAACATAAACCGGTACCAATTGAGCAATACTTGTCCGCTGTGTCTTTGAGCGATTATTTTTTATGGTCCAATAAAATATTCCTTTACGTAGTTCAATGTTACACACGTCGGCCCGCTCGCTTTGTTTATCATTATTAAATACAACAATGTAGCGAGGAGCCAACATCTCCAACGACTTCGTCAGGTGGATCACGCCACCTCTTTTCATCGCGCACCTGTCGAAACGGGCGTGGCGTCACATCCGCCAGCCAATAGCGAGCCTTCGATACTCCCATGAAAGCTCCATCGACCAATGAATAAGTAAAGCACCAGAATATTTGGCAATGCTTCATGAAACTTTTATTGATCATATTCGGTATGGATTTCGGATCACGACGTCGAATTGTTTTTTTATTGCGGCAATATTATTATTTATTATGTGTTATTTTTATATCGCATAATGGTCAGCGTAATATGGTTTTTATAAGTGGTCTTACATAATTCATTGTCAATATGCATACTTGGATGACTTTGTAATTATTTAAATTTGGATACGGCGACAGGTGAATGGATTGGTCAAATTGTCAATCGTAGGTATCTTGCGGCAAGGTCAGCCACTGTCGTGTTCAGCCACAATAGAAGCAAAAACGGTAATTAGTATAATATTCTAATAAGCATACATCGCTCACTGAATGCAAAAAGGCCATAACTTAATAACTCCCATTGCTAGATTTATTCGACTTTTTATATATTTTTCACTTAAAAAAAATTATTTTTACATTTTTTTCTCAATTCTTACACTATTTAAAAAATGAGTTCATAAATGTCATGATATTCACATTATACACGGTCATTAAATTGTGTAAGACTTGGTGAAATTTTCACTAGAATTACTACAAGACATTACAATATCACTTTATTTTTGTATTTTATTGTTATGTAATTAAATTAAAATACAAAAACTTGAAATAACTATGTAGTATTTAAAATAAAATATAAAACTCTACCTCAATATTAATTTCTGTGTGACTGTGACCACTTCAGTGTGTGCCCAGATGTCTTGTGAGCACTTGTCATGCGTGCAGTTGTCTATGCGTGCACTTGTCTACGAGCCCTTGTCATGTAAGCACTTGTCATGTGAGCACTTGTCATGCGTACAGTTGCCATGCCTACAGTTGCCATGGAACCAGTTATAATCACATTTCGTTTTGAAACATCGATTGTATTTAATTTTTATGGAAAACTATGATATTATTTTCACTCAGGGTTGTCGTTCAACGGTATTTAATTATTTTATGAAAGTTGTATTATTGTTATAGTCAAATTAAGAACCGTACCGGATTTTTTATATTTTTATTTCAAAAGCTTTTTTAATGTCTAAGTCATTCCAGTTCAGTTCCGGATTATTACGATCACCTTGCATTTTGAAGTGTGAAAAATACAATAACACAAATATATTTAAATTGCACAATATCGATAATGTTTATAACTTCTTTTAGAAAAAATAAAATTTATCGAAAATTCACGAAACTGTACGACAATTTTTTGGGTAAAATTTTAAGATGTACACATCAACGCGGTCGAAATATTGAAGTTGAAATATTTATTGTATTTGAAAAAAATCATAATAGACAAAAAACATTGCGTTAGTAATGCATTCGGAGCTTTGAAAAATGATAACAAACAAAAAATATATTGTTTGACAAGAGTGATAAAGATAAGCATTTCTCTATAGCTATTGAAGAAACCACAATAAACAAAAGACGTTACCTAAGCAATTCATTACGCTTATAAAGAAATAATAAAAACAACATTGCACAATGCATGTTATTTTTAATTACACGCATGTGACACCCCTGGGGGCTTCTATCATCTTATCTTGGTAATTAATGAGTTTTATTAATATTTTAGTGTGGTATATGATTCATTTAATTAATCAAATGCATCCTTCATTGAAAAAAATCATTTATTACTATAGTTAAAATATAGTGCCCACGGGCGGGCGCCTGGCGACCAAGTGGTTAATTACAATTGATCGATATCAATGTTACATTAATTCTACGCTATTTAGTCGTTACACTATAATAGGTATTTCATTTTTGTCACTAAAAATGTCATTGTGACTCTTCTATTACAAATAATGTTGCGTACTAAACTTTACTAACGTCAATAAATTTTAAATTTCACTATTTTTATAAATTAAGTTTCATACTCTCGTCATTTACCCAGTAAATAGGGAGTGGCTAGTATTTATATTAATTTTATTGCTCCAAATATACTGATTGTAAAGTTGACATACTTTATATATTTATCATTAGATTTCAATGGTATCATTACGGAATAAAAACATTAATCAATATCAATGGCAATAAATATTTCGTATTAAATCTAGAACCGGCATATACGTGAGTGTATCTGATAAAATTAGTATGTGTGTGTATGTATGTCATTATGTCTCAGAGGAGAAGAGAGGGAGTATTCAAAGTGGTTAGATCAGTCAGTAAAAGTTATCCGCCTTGACATGCCGTCTCTTTCTTTTATTTTTGCATTACTTGCATTTATTTTATATAATTTGACTTTTGATATATAGTAAAATGATTTTCATAGCCGATACCAATAATTGATCCAGCAAAATTTTCACAACTTTCATTTAAAGCATACATTTTTTTCTTGCTCAAGGTCTATCATCATAGCTTAAGGGATAATAATATTAGTGTTAAAGCGACTCAGCATGTCATATAATAATCGGAATTTTCTCAGCTGGCTTTACTACTCTCTTTTCAGGTGTTCTATTGGTACGCATTTTTGTGACAACTACTTCATCAATCCAGCAGCATCTAGATCTGTCTTTTGGCTGGACCGTACATCAACATTAGATGGTACATAAATTTTCCCTGAAGATTATAAAGAGAATATTTTTAAAATATAAGCCTGGAGAGTATACCATTCTTTAATAATAAAAAATAACACCATTAAAAAATTCATTGCAACTATTTCTTTCTGATAATTTTGTATATTTGGGCGTAATATATATATATCAATTTTCACTAATCGGTAATAAGTGAGTGATTGCAAAACAGAGAAAATTCTACGATATCAGTTTAATAGTTTGTAATTTTTATAAATTAGATTTGTTTCATTATATGTACAAACGAAATTAATCACACAATTTTACACATTAGTCATAATCTATCTATTTTTATGTTATATCTATAAAATTTAGCTAAATAATCATCTCAATATTCAAAATAAAAGTATTATAAATAAGTATATATTTAGGAAACTTCACTATTGTGATAATTTTCAAATTCCAAACTTTATTTAGGTAAACGACTTACTTATTCCTGGTTCGGAACATACAATCATTCATAGATACATATACTTATATGACGCTTTATGATATTGAGATACATACTATGTATAATTTGAATTAAAATTATATCATCGTTCCTTTAATACAAATAAGACATTCCAATGCCAATTTATCTTCAACCGATTTCAAACAACTTTCTTGTATAGGTACTCGCACAAGAAAAAAATCATTTTTTCCTTGTATCGTGCTATCAATATTAATTCTTAACAAATGTATTATAGTATACTATTTGCAATATAACTATGTTTGAATATTAAACAGTAAGCATATACAAATCACGTTATTTCTTCACGAAGATTCTATAATCAATCATGCCGATAATTACAATATTAAATGACTGAGTTGCGTGTTACGGTATAGAGTTTTTAATGGGAAAAATTGTATGTAACAACTCGTAGGCACTAATACACAACTTACTGCATACTAATATGAAGCAAAATAGTCAATGATAAATACCTACGCACAGAACCGCCCAGAGAATATTTTTGGGCCCGTCATGTTCTAGTCCGGGGCTTTCCTATAAAAATAGATCGCTTAATTATTTCAGTGAATAAAAAAAATATATAAAACTTTTACCATTTAAATAATTTCTAAGAGATCAAAGTATATTTCAGGTTATCAAATAATTAAATAATATGTTTACAATTAATTTCAAATTTTTTTTTCTACACAAGATGTATATTAGCATTTACTTTCTTACTGTAGGAGTTGATGAAAGCTTTAAATTATAATTATGACCGCTACAGCGGTTGACCATATAAAACTCTACAGTCCAAGGACTCCACAAAGAAATCCGTTCTTAAAATAAAGTAAATATTAATCTCCGTTATGTGAATACCTATTTTGAAACATTACTTTTCACGAAAATTAGCTGTTATTCAATTTTCCAGCTTATTAAACAGGCAGTCTTGCATTTTTGATGTTTTGAAAATACTTAATGCAGGATTCTCATCCACAACTTTGAGTTATCAAACCACGCACGCTTACCTTATGGATACTAATTATAATCTATAAATTTTGCTAATTTCATGTTTTATTGATAATTAAAAAGACACTTCCAACAGGAATTATGACCTTTCCAAGTTTTCTCGCTACTAAAAAGCTTTGTATGACTGGATAAGAGTATAATAGTCTTTTATGAATAAAGATTTTTATAACTAACTGACATATGGTAAATATACTTGTTATTTGCATGTATTGGCGAACTTAAATCAAAATTT
Organism: Rhyacophila evoluta; assembly: GCA_022683975.1. Taxonomy (NCBI): domain Eukaryota; kingdom Metazoa; phylum Arthropoda; class Insecta; order Trichoptera; family Rhyacophilidae; genus Rhyacophila; species Rhyacophila evoluta. Next base: position 31,038 of record JAGVSQ010000192.1, read on the forward strand.
ACTCTAAAACAATCTTTCTTTCAATATGTTATAATATCAGAAATAAATACCAGTAAATAACTACCTTAGGCTCGTCAAAATATATTCCAATACAACCAGATATTCATGCTGTATATTTTTGATGAGAAACAAACAATCGTTTAGACTTAACAATAAATTGATAATATGTTTGACATGGGAACTTCTAACATTAGGCCCTATTTATATTATTACATAAATATAACCTATATGATAAATTAAAACGAATTAACGTTTTTAAATCTTTATAAATTCCTAAGTCAACCATTAAACATACTCAATAAAAATAAGGCACTATTCTTTAAGGTGCTATAATTTTTTGGCCGTCTTAAAGGGAAAGAAAATTGTTAATGCACTATTATTATTACATGGAGCGGAAAGGGATCTACGAGTGCTTGGTCCCAGTCATTCGTTGTGTATTCTAACACCAACGTCAAATATTTAATATATTTATTAAGTATTCATCTTTTTAATATTAGCGATTCTTTTATTATTTGCATATTATATGTATATGTCTAAATAGATCACTCACAATCGACAGTCCTAAATACAAATCTACATATATTTATATATAAGAAACAAACTGTATCGCCTTTGGCTTAACGGTATGAACAATACCAGTTTTTGTCATAATAACTTTTTACATTAAACTACCAAAATGTATTAAATATACCCTCACTTGGAGAAAATTGGTGGTATACATTCTATCTTTTCTTATAAATTCAGCCAAATTATTTACAAGAATTTTATACAAATTATATTACAAATTATTGTCAATATATCTATATCGTGGTTCAATCTGATTTTTTTCGTAGAAAAAATATATTCCAGTATGAATTGAAGCTTTTTTTGTTGATGGAAAAAGTTTAATCTGCAATACAAATGGAACTTTCATGAAAAAAAATGTTTGCCTCGTGGCGCTTGTCGATTAACATCGAAAAAAACAGGTCACAAAATATAATCTTAAGTACTTAACAAAAAAGCATATTATAAAAAGTGGTAGGTAATTTTAAGCACAGACAAATATAACTCATATATTTATCTCTTTACAAAGAAGACATATAGTCTTTGAAAATAAAAATATTAAAATATCTTCATATCTTTTTGTATGATAGATAAAAACTAGAAGATTGTCTGGTTGTCTAATATATATATGATATTTTGCCTATATAATAATATCATATACTCATACATTACGACATCGCTCATAAATATCCTGCGGTACGAAAAAACGTGAGCCAAGATTGAAGAATGATAAACGTCAGAACAAATAAATAATGAAAAAGCACACAGAAGTTGGCCCCCTGTGGTTTGCAACTGATTTGACGTAAAGCGAAGACACAAAATTGATTTTGACATTTAATTTCGTTTACTGACTTGCTGAATGATGTTTAGCTCATTTATATACTTTTTTTATTCAAAACTTAACCCCTTTTTTGTCAATATTGAATTAAAATAATATTCATTTGTTAATTAGTTCATACATTTTAAATCATATCGTTATTGATATCTAAATAATCGTCTCCAGTAAAGAATGATTAAGGTTAATTTGTTATTCAGTTTCCCCAATTGTCAGCTTTTTGTTTTTACATATTTTCATCTAAATCCATGATTTAGAAAGCTTTGTTTACTGCTTTGTGACGATTTCTTACTTTTTTGTAGTTAATAGTAGACATTATTCATCCAAGAATCATTTTTGTGGTACACAACATTCTACAATATTTCCTACTCGTTGGCTCCAAGCTCACCACGTTATCTCGTATGTAATACTTCTTCTCTAAGCGAGTAAGTAAACACAAAGTTACTATTTGAATCTTTTACATAAATAATGTATTGTATTTTATATGATACATATATTACTATATTTATTTAATAAATAATAAATAAAGATAATCTGTCACGTCAAATAACAAATTTCCAACAGGAAAAGATAATTTTCAAACATAAATCTACTCACACTGAGTGTGGTAGAGTATTTTCGGTCATAAAATTAAGAAAGACTATACAAGATAATCCGTTCGATTTAGTAGAATAATTATTATTTCTACAACCATGTCTAAGTAAAAAAAAACCGAAAGTTTTTCGTTGACAAAACTAAATGTCTCAAAGCAATATCTTAAAAATCCACATTCAATATTTTATATTGTATATTTTGATTTGGAATAATCATACGTAAGTAACAATACAGTAATCGCAGAGTGTAATATGAATTTGATTAAGCATATTTATTTTAAGAAAATATTTTTTTATATACATATGTTTCTCAATAGTTTTAGACACAGCTTATCTACTACGTAATAAAATTTAAAACATGTGTTATTTTACTTGTGTATGATATATTCTGATAAAACATTTAGTAATGGCATATAAGGGGTATATGAGTATGAACAATACGTGGTTTATTCTTTATAGAATGATTAAAACAAATATGGAAATGTGACTGATGTTGCGAAACCATTTAAGGATAAAGAAAAAATCACTTAAACATCTAGTAACATATTCAACATTATTATGAAATGTTTTTAACGATTCTTATTTATGCCTACCTGAATTGAATTTTACTATCTCTTTTTACTGTCGTCGCCTTTTAATATCAGATTCAAAAACAGTAATATTTATTTGGTCTTTTTGATTCTTTGAAGACAAAAAACGGTTGTTATTAATGTGTGCTCAATTATTTCGATTCAAAGAACAAGTATTAAACATATTTTTATTTAATTAATATTTTTGACTGATGGTGCTTGATGGAAATTGATTTTAAATAATTTATATTTTTATTTGTTGATTTTAGCAATGAAGACGTATTAAACTTGGAAAAGAAGTAATGTACTGTAACTTCTTTCACTTTAATGTCGAATTCAAATCCATATTAAAATATATTTTAAGTACTCCATCTTAGAGACAAAAATAACAAATATACATGGTTTTCTTTGTACTGTATAATTACTAATGGTTCTTTTTTTATTTCATATATTATTAATTTAATATTGTTAAGCAAATTATTGGTTTAATAATATTATAATACGACGGTAACATAAAAATAGCAAAAAAGTTTAGGTATGTCGTTTGAAAACATATAATAATTCATATTTTTGACTGATGGTGCGCGATAGAAATTGATTTCAAATCCTAAATTATTTAAAACTGGTAAACTTCCATATGTAAGATCACTGTTAGCGACCCGTGACTAACTAACACAGTATGTTATATGTTTGCTCACTGTTTACATATAATATAGCCCGAAGATGCCGAAAGGCGAAACCCGGGTCGCTAAACAGTGATCTCACATGTAGAAGTTAACCAGTTTTAAATTATTTAGAATTTAGAAACATATAAAAATAAAGTAAATATTATGGAAGTTGTAGCACTTAAAAGTGAAAATAAAAATAAAATTTGTAATAAAAACAATGTAAAAAAAGAGTTTCCACGAAAAGAATTAGACTATTTTATAAAATATATAAAACAGTTTCCATCCGAACTATTTCTCACTCGAGTGGAATATACCGATAGCTGAGCCAATTTCCTTAAAAATCATCTAGGCCTTCCGTATTGTTAAGACTACTTGCAGGTTTTTTCTGCACTTTGAAATAGAAAATATATGATTTTTTCGATTTTTCAGTTAGTTATCGGGAACATAAATAACACATTTAGCGAGATTTATGTCTTGTAAAATTGAAGAACACATGGAGTAACGAAAATAAGTTCTAAGACTAAAAATCAGAAGAAAAAGTTAATCGCATCTAGACTCCCATATAATTTCTATAGGGTATGTATAAATTCTTAATTAACATAACGCGTGTTGGTAAAGTAAGAATAGTATTGGAAAACATGACTACTACAACTGCTGAGATAAACACTTTTGAAGTTAAGAGGAGCATTTTACGCTTTACAATGAGTTAACATCTTTCAGTGAAATATATTCAGTATATTATCTCAAGCAGTTAATGATATTCTCGTTCTATAAGATTATTTTTAATTCCAGCATTATCAAAGCTTTTAAAAATTTAATATACATTTTAGGACAAACTTTGAATCATATTATTGACTGATTTGCAATAATATATTTTATACAGTCGTATTATAATTATAAAAACATATGCCTTTTAATACAAAATAACAGTGACAAAACAAAGACTTGAATTATATTAAGGATACATGAAACAATATTTATTATAATGTTGAACGCTGTTATTATTCTTATTATGCAAAGTAAATAATAATATTGTTTTAAATCGGCAATGAATTAGAAAAACAATTTATCACTTGATGATTAATGATTATCTGTTCCCATTAAAATTAAAACGAAAGCATTCAAAAAAGTCGCCGATGTTATCTCTGTATTTAAAAATAATTACAATGATCTCATAACTAAGCAAAAAGAATTAGAAATTTAGATTGTATTATTGAAAAAAAATGATTAACAACAGTTAATAAACTACTGTAATTATTCCGTTAAATGATTTAATGAACAATTATCTGAAATAGGTCTATCATATAATATTATCAAGACGATCGATAAAGTAATAGATAATTAATTATAAAATAATGTGTCTATATCTATCGACGTTTCATTAGAGTAGGCTAGCATTACGCAAAGGCAACAACTTCTGAAAGACGGGATTCGAAATATACAGTCAAGTGTTTGAACATCAGCTTGTTTTTAGTCTTTCGTATATATAAATGTTCGAAAATGAGATGATAATTAAAAAAAATGTATCATGTTTTGTGGCAAAATCTGAATTGACATTTTTCTTTGCTGAAATTAGGAAAATTATCTAAAAGGAATCGGACAACCCGAAAAAATTGTAAGAAATCACTTTAAAATAGCTAATTTTGTTCTGATAAACATTAGCGACAAATCAAAAATGAATCAAATCTTATAATACATATATAAGTGTACAGTTTGCTTAAATTTAAGTCAATACAGTATTTTTAATGAAATTAAATTACATCTTTCAGCTGATAGGATTTCGTTAGAGTTAGATACAGAACGCTGATGGAGGCCAGAGAATCCTGGAGACACTATTTCGTAGTCATATGTTCAACATAGAAAGTTGCCGGGAAAATAAGAAGAACATAATATAAATGGTTATTTATTCAAAAATACTTAAATGATTTCGTAGGCTTAAACTTAATAGACAGGTATAAAATGTGAATGACGAACTCTAGCGATTGAAGTAAGAACACATTTATTACGAGTACTCATTATAATTATGTCGATTAAATATTTTTTTATTAATATGTGCATTTAAATCGTATTTAAATAAATAATTTTAAATAAACCAATGTGCTGTATATTATGATCACTTGGTTCTATTTTTTTTTACTTTGTAATGTTTTAATTGAGGTTAGTTGGGTCATAAAAAAGGATCTAAGGGTCATACATTTGTGACACGCAATAATATGATTTGAGAAATTCCATTTTTGTAAAGGAAAAAAAAACGAAAGTTTAGTGTTTTTGAAACCGTAAGTTAAATCATTTTCTGTCAGAGTTTGGTTATAGTTTTAAAAGAACTAACAAAATTATGGCTATACGCTATTAAAGAATCAGTATAAACAATGAATAATTACATAAAATACTAACCAAATTAACTTGATTCAATATATATATATTTGTTCATATGTCTACATAATTCTGAATTACCTAATTTGATAGTTAAAAATACCTAAATAAGCTAAAAATTAATTTAATTTAATATTAATCTATATTATTTTTATTTATTGCTTTTACACTTGGAGGCTATATAATTTGATTTCCTATTTTAAATATTGCAGGAAATTGTACTAATTTGTTTTCAACATACAGCAAGTATTCTATGAACATATGGTTTTGATATATACAATGTTAATCCTAAACGATAAAAAAATATCAATTAACACTACAAATACTCCGTTTAACTTACAGAATTGAAATAATTATATGAATTTCGGACAGTATTCACATCAACTGTTTGAAATAAAGTATGTTAAATTTTATCACAGATTTTTTTTATATTTACAGTATTTATTAAATCATATTGAATCCAGTGTCACTTATTTTCCCTGAATAATTGAAGCTCTACTGTTATATCGTAAGTTCTTGCACTTAAGCATAGTTTCACAGAAATAACTGCACAAAAATGTCTAACCTAAAAAACTTTTCGGTTAGATTAAGACAAAAATTTACTCGTCGAACAATTATCATACCTGTGAATACCTAGCCTAAAAATGTATTCCGCTTGTGATAGCTCGTCACGATTGCATCTTTCGGTCGTTTTGTCGATCCTAATGCTGGCATATCACTATTACGATATAATTGCGGCGAATCTGATCTTTTGGAGCCTCGGGGGACACTCGGCGGCTCCGAAATATTTGACTTGCGTGACGAAAATAGCCCCAATTTCGTGTCTACGTCTCTCCATCCCTGGGCTATTCATGCAGAACGTTTTACGCAGTGGCAAATTTAGTCAAAACAAACGCTTATGTATTCATGGGACGCGCATTATCAACGGATTTGTGTGCATAAGAAATCATTAATTACAGTCATTTGATGAAGACTTAAAAGCTTTGTTATTTCATTGCAATTCCATCAATTAAGCTATTGAAGACTCACGCGCTTTCCATCGCCTCAATCTTTTATTACTAATTACTGTACTATAAAAACATTTGGAGATTTACAGATATAAATTACGATGTAGAGTGTGTATCTCTTAACTTGAATACTGATTCAGTTATTGCTTGCTTTACACTATCGTACGACTCCTCTTGACTGATGTCTTTCACGAGAATTAGTTATCAACCAATTGTCTTACTCATTTCAGTCGTGTAATTTTTTTTAATCTTTACGCAATTGAGTCATTTGAATCCATGAACTCTAACGCTAAAAAACCATTAACCAATACTTCTGAGGTGAGAAAATTATGAACGGTATTGTGTGAATTCTCAATTTGTAGTAGATTTTTTTTATTTTAAGCATGCCCATATAGTACATTTTTAAACTTATTTTCATCAAAATTCAAAACATAATTACCGTTTATAAATTTACAAAATTAATCTATCATAGAATTTTATTCATTAAACAGTTAACTTCTTAACTATGATTTAATCGTTAATCCAATTGATGTATTCTACGTGCTCATAAAACTACAATTTTAATAACATTCTACATAGTTCTTAAAAAAATTAACTACGATTTTTGTAATTATAATTTGAGTAATTATTAAAATACATAGCTATAATTACATTCACATGCTCACACTATTTTTTCAGCTTTCAAAGGTTATCATTATATTCATGAAAATCTCAGTCAATATTTTAGAAATTATTGTTTTTAATATATATTTTTTTTAATTTTAAATATTTATTTTTACAAACATGCAATTTTAATTAGTACTATAAAATATAAAGCAAGATATTTATGTAACGATTCAAAATAAATAAACTTAAAATTGTCTTCCAGATGGCCTCGAGATTGGTATGCGCTCTTCGGACCTGCAAGTTGCTGGTTCGATTCCTACAGTTACTGGATTTTTAAAAGATGCAAGACTTCATGCCAAATAAGTTCAGAAACTGGGTGATAACCAATTCTCGTGAAAAAATTGTCAAAACATGTCTTCACATTGGTAATATCCTTATAATGTAATATGTATTTAGTGGACAGCTGCACACCGTTCCCCTCCTCACGGAGCAGACATGCAAAAAAACCATCATAAAAATCAGTTGTATGTTGATTTCTCTTAATTATTTTTCCTTTGAAATTTTCATAGTCACCTGAGAATATCTTAATAAGAACACCACACCTTAAAAACACCATAAAACTGATCACCTGATGGTATTTCTTCTATCTATGAGTAAAAAAATAAACCGATATTAAAATTTTGATCAATTTAATATACTTAGTCCACTGTTGCCACAAAAATGCGTATTACGGATCAATTTAAGCACAAAACTGGGTTACGAATAGTCAATTTCTCACCACCAATATCTACGAATATAAAATATTTGATTTAACGAATTGATAGAAACGGTGAGAAGCCATATCAAATGACCTCTGTATGAAACAATTTAAACGAATCGATAAAAACTTTTGAAGGTATTTCGAGGACCCAAAATGACATAATTATTATATTTATACCTTCAAATTAATTGGAATACGCCAAAATTATACGTCAAACCGAATACAGCATGTTGTGTAACATCATTTTAACTAGATCGTATCATAACTCTTGCAAAAACTAGGGGTGCCATTTTTTCATCCTTCTCGCCTTCCAATTTGTAGGTACAACAAGGACGATAGTATGATATTTTAACATGATTAGGTCGCCGTCTGGGTATACCTGTATCCTTAACGACGTATAAACACTTGATTGTGAGAATTTTATTGTCGCCGGTCCAAGGACTCGCCTAATGGTAATGCTCTATAAATTGTTGTCTAATTTATAATATTCCCGTAAAAAATATATAGGCCTTATTTTGTAAAGCATGATGGACTTACCCGGAGGGGTTGACTTATTTTTGTGTGACCGCGTCTATGAGATATATGTGTTATATAATCACAATTTAGGGATTCGTCTTCTACGAAACAATAATCTTTGTAAAACACATTATAAGTCAATTATTATCATCACTTTTCTTTGCTTAAAAAGTCTTTAACACAAAAAAGCCATTTTTATAACGATTTTTGATAATTATCAGTGGGTTATAATCTATTCATTGATGAACTTTTCTCCACTCACTTTCCGCTCATTGGAGTAATATATTTCTTTCGCACATTCGTGTTGAAGACATTTTTTATCTTTTAAATACTACTATATCTATTTATACATATATAGGAATAGAAAAGTGCTTAAATATTGTTCACGCAAACGACAAATATAATACTCCTTCTTTATTCATTTCTCCTTAAATAGAAAATATGGCTACCACTTGACCCATCTAGAAATCTCTGTCATCCGCCAGTCTTCTCGCATCCTTTCAAGTCATGCCAACATTCTTTAATTCTCCCGAGTGCATTCCGTAGATGGTACCTGCTAATCTTCTCAAACGCCAAAATTTCACAGGTTAAAATAAGAGATAAATATGGTTCAGGCTTTTAGGGGACATCTGCAGTATGTATCCTAGCCAGCTCCAGCGCCGCTGCATGACTTTTAAGGTGCCTGTGTTCTTAGTGAAGTCACTTCACTCCCAGTATTGGATGCAAGCATCTGTTTTCAAAGCTCAATATAATTTGAGTTTTGCCAAGTGCCATAATTTTCTACTATATGGCAGCAACGGCAATATGTATGCGCTAAACGACTTATATTTGCTATAGAACATTTAATATGCACAAATTTTACTTTCAAGAATTACAGCACATTTATGTAATAAGTAAGACTTTAATGAGCAGACCATAATAAGAAAATTTTCCATAGGTTTGTGTGATTTCTAGCTACTTGGTTCTAGTCTAGATGATTAAAGTTTGACTTTCAGATCCAAAGTTTGGTGACTAGACGTTGTCAATAAGGGAACTGGGCACACCTTTATAGACAGCTGAATATTGCTGGTAAGAGATATGTTTAAATGAAGAAGATTATCGGAAGAGGCTTTAAATATGTATCCAATTTAACTAACCATGAATTATTGGGCTATTTTTGGCGCAAAGATTTTACGTAAAACGATATATTTTTGTTGTGAGAATAATATATACTATCAAATATTAATATATAATTGATAGAAAAAAGTTTAAAAAATATTTTAGAAGACAAAAAGGAGCCATATGACATTCTTTCATAATGTTATATTCAACATTTAAAAAAATAATTGAATCATTGTGTATTTATTCAAATGTTTTATTGATTCATGTATTTCATATTTTAAAAATCTGTTACTTAAGACTCTTGTCAAACAGAAAAGGTAAGCTGCTTCCCAAAAAAGATTTGCGTCATATTTAAAACCTTTGAGTTGGATTCCATATGGTTCCTTGTGATGGCAAAAAGGAATTCCGATCGAGTAGGTCCTTGCCTTAAAATAAAAGCAATCCCACTTAATCTGACAGCATTTTTATTCATCAGGCAGGTAAAAATGTATGAGGCATGGATGTAGTTGATAGGATTTATTTAAGAGCGTTTTATATCTGAGAAATTGCCTGAAAATAATTATCTCGATGACTCGTGCGTCGATTCATTATTGGTTATATCATACTGATAATATATTTTGTTCAAGCACGAATATTTCAAACTAATTTCAGAATATCCTTTTCCTTCCATATCCGTTCTTTAAATGAAGTATAATATATGAATACCAGATGCTGTCTTCAAGAATTTCAGTCATCTGCCAGCATTTTTCGGGTAAAGTCTGAATCTCGCAACTTCGCTGCGAAATACGTTCTGTAGAAATTATTGGGCGATTTTCCAAAACGCCAAAAACCGATCGGCTAGAAGAATAGACAAGACAGGTTAAAACTCTTTTGAGGCATTCACAACATGTGGCCAAATCAGATTAAGCTATGGACATTCATTTTATCAGGTATGAGTTGCTACGCGGCCTGTTTTATCATCTCCTCGTTACGAACAAAGTCTTACCACCATTTTCATATATGTGCTTAAAATGGGATACAATTTGATATAATATGTTTTTAAGCACAGCACAAAACATACCTTTATACATCCAAAGTATAGCATATTTGTATCGTATTAATCCTTTATCATATATGAATATTTTCTGTTTTCTATCAATATGCATTTTATTACATAATACAAGTTGATTTGGAATGCAAGTTTTTATATACAATTACATTTGTTCGATTACTAAAATAAATCAGCAACTTTAGTGATAAGATTAATAATTCAAATTTTGAGAGCTTTAGTCTCTGAAATAGACACACATACTGGTCCATATACTGCGGAGTGTTAAACATCGGGCTGTTGAGTTCTATATGCTCCATACTTAAAGCGGACATGATATATAATACATATATAATCAATAAATAAAACTATATTTCATAAACTATTGATATTATGTAGGATAAAAAACCATTTCCGTTAACAGGGGAAAAAAACTTGAGTTTCATATATTGTAATTTGTTTATTCAGTCATAAAATAATATCTTCATCTGAAAAAAAAATGATGTTGCAAAAAACATACACTTTGTAAGACGGCGATCACTATTTAAACTTGTAGCAAAGGCTATTATTTATAGTGATAATCAAATACTATCAATTACAAAATGCATATACGATTTTCAAAATACAATATTTACGTATTTAATTGATTTTAATTTTAATTGACTGTTTTGAAATTATCCAGAAGTATTGCCACGGTTAAAATATTTTTAATGTTGCCTTTGTGTAACTACAATTGAATAAATAATTTGTTTCAATGGTGCTATCAATAGCGTTAAAAGATTCAGCCACTAAGCAGGCCCAAATTTTTCTTCTCAAAAAACCAATTTGTTCTCAATGATGTCTACTCCAGAACACAAACTTTCACATCATTTTTGAATGTCTTAGAATATGTACGGAACGGAATTATTCAAATTGCACTTTTTGGATTATCTGATTTAGTTACCAAATAAAGGAATTCTATTGCTTTCGAATTGATTGCGGCATCATATAGTAAGTAAACGATTACATTATATAATTTTTCGCCCAAATAAGATTCTAATATTGACTAACATCACAGCAAACTTACGGGTGTGGTAACCTTCATCTTGGATGATCAGTATTATCCCCTAGAACATTGCCAAAAGTAAATTACTTTTGAATATCAGAACTATGTTATATGCTTGATTGAGACCAAGCGCTTAAACGGGTGTTGGTTGTTAAATTAATATTATTTTGTATAGTAATAATATGGCAATACTTTATACTACAAAACAAAAAACACATTAAATGTCTGCTTGTCACATAAACATTAACAACGTGAAATTTTTACATGTTGTTTTGAGTCTTTTTTCTAAGTAAATTGTTGTGTTTTTACAAGTTTACTTTTAACGTCATTGTCAATAATCAACAAGAGACTAAAAATATTGTGTATAGCCAAGTATTGAAATATAATTTTAATTCCAGGAGGAATAAAATTAATATGAATAAAGAATGAGTTTGAATTTATTCCAGACACAGCCGGGTAGTAAAGCTTCTACTATTTTTTATATATTAATTCTTTTAAATGGGTAAAACTCTTTTTCAAATTATTTTGCGCAGAAGTCTTATTTTGATAAGGGTTATAAATCATATTGTATTTTTAAAAATGTACAGACCACGTCTTGTTCGTCTCAAAAGCTTAAAAGACCAAAGTGTCATTTTGGCATCCAGGCAAATGTTAAGTCAAGTTGACAGCAGTATTAGACACACGATTAACGTAAGCCTCACAAATTGAACAGGTACAAAAGCTAATACCTTATCCAGTTGTGTAATATCGGCATTTCTATTAAAAGGTATGTGACCTTAAAGATTCCGTCTCGCTTGCAGCTGGTATAAATATAACGTCATACTTCCGATATATCACTTGTAAATTGACGTCAAAAAAAAATATTTTTTAACTAAGATATAATTAATCAAATAATATATATTGTCGTCTTCCCTTTATTGCTGCTATTTAGGATTGACATTTTAAAATATATGTGTTTTATGGTCCTGTATTTACTAAATATTAACTGGTTTACTGCAAAATATTTATGAGAAATACTCAAAAAATACATCTTAAAAGATCGTAGTAAAAACCAATACCAAAACATGTATTTATCCCGTTTATTTGATATACTGAATCTTAAAAAATTTGACGATTAAATTTACAATTTATCTGGAAATGTAACGTTAGTTTACTGCTAGGTCCTGGCAATTTTAACGCTATTTGTCTGCAAAAAATTATAACGATCATAAAACAATTGCTCGTGACTCTCTTAAAATGCATATTTGAGCTACGAGCAATTGTAACATGATAACTTTACTAAGTATTTTTTATATATGGCGTTAAAAAGTGATTGTAAAATTTAAGAATAGGAAATATTGGCAGTAAATGATCGTTATAATATATTTATTTAAAACACATTAACTGGTAATATCTCTATACGTCCGTTGAAAGGTGATAAATTTTTGAGTCACCTCGACATTTTATATGACTGATCGATAATGTAACTTAAGAGAAGCAGACGTTTTTTCATAAAACCTTGAAGATAATAATGTTTGGTAAGCACAAATATGAATCATTCATGCTCTAACATACATAAAAGCAACTCCTAAAATATAAGCGATATTTTCAATAGAGCTTGTTTAAACTAAAGTATACAACCACGACCTACGTATCACGTAAGGAGACATGGTGGATGGTAGAAAGGTTCATAATTACATTATTATTTATGAGCGGGCTTTAATAGGAAAATGAAAATAAACTGACAATTCAGTCCTATTAAGTTTACTTAAATATTAAACACTATATGTGTTTTAAGAATAAATATTATAGTAGGTAGATCAGAAAAAATATAATTTTTTTCTTGTTTTATCACCAGTTCTAAAACTTGAAAATTTGATAGAAGTGCTAAGTGGTAGTTTGCCTACCCAAATTGTCAGTACTTCTAAAAGTCGAACTGGTCATAGGCGAGCTTTTTAAATATATACAATTATAAAGTGAAATTATTGAACCATTTGATAACTGTAATTCATAGAACTTGTGGACTATAGTGTGTTTCGAAAAGATCGACGACATGATATGTTTTTTTTTTTCGATACAGGTATGACTCCTTTCATCTAGCCGCCATCTCTGTCAAACTTCCAGTGTGACAGTCATTGCCCAATCTGTCAACTCGCGGGCCAAAGATTACAGACCGTATTAAAATAATGAGACATACAATATAGTTACTACCAGTAGTCGTGGATCGATTCATACTAGAATGATATCTCACATACGGAACTTGAGTATCACATATCTCGAATGTCTTCGTTAATCGAAAAGTTCAAGTTAGATGTATATTTCATTTAATTGAATTAGCTTTTTCTTGTCAAAGCTCTATTTCACAATATTTAAATAAATATACAAAATATTTAGTTCTTGTGTTCTGTATAATTTATCGATGAATTTAAATTAAATATCTGTGAAAATTGTCCAGTTTAAACTAACCTTACAGATTTACTCATTTAATTAAAAATAAAATCAAATTAAAAGAAATATTATTGCCTTGTATATTATAATACTATTGTAAGAACTAAGTTTTGCTGAAAAAAGTTACAAAATGTGTCGTTTATTTATAATATTGAAAATTCAAAAATAATCATGTATTCATCAATTGATTGAAATAGCATTAACAGGAACAAATCGATATTGAAATGGCCGAACAATTATATTTCGTTGTAATTATAAAAATAAATTAATTTTATCTTAATTAAACTATTCCTTAAATGAACCAAATCACACTTTAAAATGTTCTGATTATATAATAACCTAATTCTAATATTTGTGTGCCAATATATATCTGCTCCAAAAGTAGAGCATACGAATCTTAACACTAAGAAGATGACCACCCTAGAAATAGAGTACATGGAACTTCATCTAGTCTAGACTTATCCATAAGAGCTTTTTTACAAGAACTTATCGTCAGCTAAATCAGTATTCATTTATGGGACATAAAAAAAAATGCAGCCATTTTATGTTTGTTATTTTTAATTTTTTTTAGCTCAAGTTATATCTGCATATTTTCAAGCTCACTCTAAATTTCATTATTTACTTCTCAATCAAGTTGGCCAAAAATATTTTGCAAGTTTTTTTCATTTGTTTCTTAATATAACTTTTTTTATTTTATTAATTTAAAATTAATTTGTCATGTTAATATCATTAGCTCACGCACGCGTACCTAAGACGGTAACTGTTATTACACCTGAAGTATTTTTGACAAATAAATTAGAACATGTTTTACCGGTCATCATTTTCGGCAAGTGATGCTTGGATAACCGTGACTCTTTGATCTACCGAAGAATACGACACACATATATTTACATACAAAACCGACGTGTATTTCTTTATTTAATATTGCGTGATATATTATAATACATTTACTTTTAGAACGTATACCATTATTAGAAGCATAAAAATCTGGTGTATATTCTAGTAGCCAACTAAGACTGTCTCCAATGTAGACGTTCTCCAATTCGACATGCAAATATTTGTTTTTTCTCTTAATTTTCCAATATATAAAAAGGAAATTTGAGCACAACTATCGATAAATTTGCACTCACATTATGTTTTTGTCCACTTCATCGGTCTTGTATAATAAATAAACTATATGGATGTATAAATAGTTTAAGATGAAGGAGAAAATTTAAGTTGAAGTTATGAAATTCCGGTAAAATTCCTGTAATGAGACAATATCTTCTCAAATATCATATTAAATGCATACTATTTAATAACATATAGCTATCACTCGATTTTAACAAAAACTGTGCATACATAAACAGTGGGGGCTCATTTATAGGTACTTTGGAACTATAGCACACTCTATTTATACTTGATTTCATCAATAACATTTAATATGAGTGTTTTTTTCTTTAATTATTTCTTTATACCCATAAAATATATAATTCTTAAGCTTAGTGTCAATAATCATCCCCCAATTTATGAATAAAATACAAAATTCTTTATATGGAACTGTGCGTTTCACAGTTCCAGCTGCGTGGTTTTTCACTTTTTTATGCATGCGCACATAGGAAGCTGCATGCAAGGCTGCGAAGGAGAGAGAACACTGTCGCTCCCGCAGTGCCGACTTTAGCGTGCTCGTAGAAAGTGTTTTTTTTTCACTCCAAGTGAGTTGTGCATAAAAACCATGTGTCATATTTTTCAATGTGATAAAGTGTAGAGTAAAATTATAATCCTGTTTCCAGCTATTTGATTTTTTAGGATTTCATCAAGATTGAATAAATTTTCTTTTCAGACGTATTTATTTCTTTTTCAATTTTTTCAAAACAAACACTAAAAAAAATCTGGAGCAGCACTGCCACTAATTTTAGCTACGAGCCGCTACTGCTCAATTTGATTTTTATAAATTATTAATTGCTTATTCTTTTGTCAATTAATACAATTGAACCAAAAGTTCACTAAAAATATTTATATTACACTTGTACGTTACTAATCAGTAGGCGTCTTATTTTTTCATATTTTATTCTACCATATACCATGGCGTGGCGAATATGAAACATCCCTCTAATATTACAAGAATTTGTCTCACCTCAAATAGACGGTGATACTATTACACTCATCAGCCACTTACTCCTTACAGTGGATAATAATTTTATCTATTGAGACATTTTGATATCTATCGATAATCAATGTTCTTTTTTTATCAAAGCTCGTAATTGAAATATATTACTTTTAATAGAAATTATACACGCTCTAATGTACGCCAACAAAGGTATTTATATGTTGTTCCTTGAATACTTCTGGCACTCTGAAGAGGCTTTTACGTTCGTTACACCACAGCATAAACTCAAACAACATGTGAGTAATGGATAATAAACCAATTAATAATTATAATTCGACATTTTATCTTTAGTAGAATCTCACGAAATCAAATAATCTCCTTATTTTGAATATTTTTAATACCGGTGTTTCGTAAATTTAAATAAAATATCTCATAAAATTTTACATAATAATAACTTTATTGTAAATAAAAAATAATACAACTGTATTTTAACTATTTTAAAAATAGATATATCGTTGTTGTAGGCCACAAATTTAAATCAAGTTGAATGATTTCCATCAATTATTTTTCGTCGCATGTCCTCGTGCGGACAATTCATTTCATTTTCAACAGTATGATGATTTAAAGTGAATTTTGTAGGGTGTAATTACGGCCTATCAAGTTAATCGATTACTTGAGAAATAAATTTCATTGGCGTAAGATGGGTAGCATGAGTAAAAGCGCCCTTGCCGTTGGAATTATGTAAATTTTCCCCCGAATATTATAAACTGATTTAAATATCGTTTTCAAAACGCAACCCACGACTTGTCCCTGGAGCCATATTCGACTATTTTAATTTACTTAGAAATAGATTAAAGCTATCGGTTTCCCGGCCAAACAAACGACCTTTTGTGTCTAACATCGCCTTTTGGACTCATATTTAATGATCACACTATCCTTCTTTGAACTATTTTAATTTACAAAGAATTCCAAAACATGTATTCTTTAGATTACTCTAAGAAAATATATCCCTTTTTAAAATCAAAACGTTTTCTTTTAATGAATATTAGTTGCTGTTAAAACCTTAAATGTGACAGTTTTGTCAAAATGGTATTTTTTGTTTCTTAATAACAAATAGACCACAGAGTTTAGTAGAGCCTTCAATATTCCTTATAGTACCTAAATGAAAATATAATTGTAAATGTAAACCTCTAACGTGCTATGTATTACAATGATTTTTTCACCTATTTAAAGTTACAAGATTGTCACACCGGAAGTTTTAACAGCTCAACGACGACATTATTTGTGATTCAATTTGATATATATATGTGAGTAAACTATTTGTTCTTTTTAACTGCACTTAGCGTAGTTGGTAGCGTGCGCACCTAGCGATCCGGGGAATGCGGGTTCGATTCCTCATCTGGTCGGATTTTAAAATCTGAAAATGCAGGACTGGATGCCTATTAGGTTGAGTAATTGTGTGACAAAC
>JAGVSQ010000193.1:0-48622 GCA_022683975.1 Rhyacophila evoluta
GGAGCTAAGCATTTGGGTCACGTGAGTAATGCCGTCCGGTACATTTTGTATGACCTTTGTGTTGTGAAATCAATCTTATATTAATGTGTAAAACAGTTTATTGCATTTTGCCGCGAAACATGTTTTTGGGAACAAGCCGTGTTTGCAAATAATAGCCTCATTTAATTTATACTAACAATACTAATATTTAATAAATCACGGTCGTTTTTCAACGCCGGAGGTTCGTTTCTATAAATTATAGAAACGTTATGCGTATAATATGAAAATCATACGATGTGGCTTGGTAGTTATAGCATATAGAATTAAAATAAAAAAGAATAATTTTATAAAGTAAAGCAAAAGAAAATATAGTTTTAAAAATAAAATACATAAATAGCCATTTCCGTATCTTCATAACGTGCACATTAACATATTAGTTTTCACAGTCAACTTAGTCGTTTACTGTGTTTAAATATAAAAACCATATTTAAAGCCGGTATTTGAACTGTCTTTTCTTTCGGTTCTCTGTCAAACTTAGATTTCGAATTCGTACAAAAATATCAGTTTCACAATCGTGTTGTTTGCTCCAATTCTGTCATTTCGAATATTAATAATTCATGAAAAAGTTAAAAATAAATATAATAATTAAAATAGCATGTTTTACGAAAAATTCTTTGAGTTTTCTTAGTTGTATGTATTTTGTAGCGAATTCAATATACGGGCATTATATATAGAATCTTACGTAGGTGTACTATATGATTTCCAACGTATGGTTTGGTCACGTAAGATTACTATTTTATCGTAGGTTGGTCTCAAATGATAAATATCATATTAACCCATAAATTTATTATCATTTTCCACGATTGGTTTCGGCCATAATGCTTACAGCGGGAAAGGGGACCACAGGAAAGAATGGCTGGTAGGCGAAACACACTTATCGTAAAGGTTGAATTCGCTATTTTACTTCTATTTCTTGTATTATATGTATGTCCGTGGTGAATTTATGTAGTGCGCGTTACTAATAGATTTTATATATGTAAACCTACATTATTTTATGAACGTAAATCTTTTTTTTGCCAAATTTCGACGTATTTTATTTTGTTTATATGTTTATGATATATACACAACAGGCCAACAACTTTATTTATTATTAAACCGAACTTTTTATATTTGTTATAGCGTGTACCGTGACGCAATGAAGTGATAGATTATACCAGAAAATATTTTTGGAATGACTTCTCAAGATCTTCCTGTTCGTAAAATTATAAATGTATACATTTTTCTAATAATGCCAAGTAGCGGTGATCGAAAAAGACTCTGTCGCTTGCCATTATGAATATATAGATATGCTAAATTTAGAGAAATTACTCTACGCTTGAACATCTTGCAGTAATCAAACATTGAAATTTTTCAATACACCATTCTGCTACATGAATTATTGTATATATATCAAATGTCACTTTCACTTATCCAATTGAAATTCAAGACGATATTACTGCATCTTAGCATGACTTCTAAATGATTAAAATTATTAAAAAAATCCGTTCATCTCTCAGAAATAACCAGGAGATAGAGCTTTTTATGTATAGTTTTGATAATTGTGTTTCAACCGAAACTGATATAGATGAAACTCATATAATAATATATACAACTTTATTATGATCTAACTGATATAACAAATTGATATATAATTTTAATTAGATTCAATTAAAATATTTTATAATACTCACATATATAACGTAAGCACAATATGTAATTGTAATTATTTATAATGTCTACTCATAACATGGCTCAGAGAAATCTTCGCAATGTAAAACTTATCGATCAAGTTTTTCACTTTTTATCCAGCTTCGTGTCGTGGTTCAATAATGTTCGGTGCCAAAACAATAAATCTAAAATACTTACCAATTTTGTCACCAAGGCGATTATGGAATAATAATTAAACAGAGCTAATTGGAAAAATGTTTTAGGTTACCAAGATAAATACCAGATAAAAGACAACAATTAAATGGAATTAATTTTTTGATTCAAAAAATACCAACGCAATTTATAAATATGGAAAATGTAAAAGAAAATTTTAAGATTAAATAAGCTAATTTTATCTTTGTTTTCTGGCATAAAATGTTGCAGATTCTCTCTTTACGGTAAAATGGAATTAGTGTAAATATTATTACACGAAATAAACTTTTATGTTATTGTTATTTTTGGAATTCACAAATTAGTTTGAAAAAAATCATATTAGGTAGAAATGCCAGGACTTGTAAAACGTTTGTTTCACACGTCTGTCTTATAACACATATTCTGCAAGAGTATTTTTTTGTAATCGGACTAACGAACCGGTCCACAACGCCCGTGGCAGAAACCCCATCGGATTTTGTCTCTCGATAAGCACAAGCCTCTCACGGATGAGACGAAAAAACCTGCGTAAGCTTTCTGGAACCCACCCCCACCACCTCCCACCCAACGCCGGTGGTTATTTTTTTCTTCGTCTGTTTATTTGCGGTTGTGCTTTGTTTATTCTGTTGATTGTTGTCGACGCACCAGCCTGCACGTTAAGTATGTGAACGTTTCGTATGGCCCTCAGGATAAAGTATTTCATAGAAGGAGTACATTCTGCCATTTATCGTAACGGGTTGATTCAACATTTTAGAAATATAGCTATTTCAGAAAAGTATTCAATGTCATGAAGTTTTTCTAAAGCTTCAGCTTATTATTTTTTATCTTTGATCAATCCTACCTTTTTTCACTTTAACGGAATAAAAGCTGAATATGGTTAATGAGCTGGCATCTACTATCAGAATAATTTAGTTAATCCTTTATTTTTACGAAAAGTGGTTGCATGTCATATGCCCAATTCATTTAGTGCGTTCAATCTTCCTGCATCCCGATATATGAAAATATAAGTTTTGTACACTTGTATAATTCGATCATATCGAATGTCGATCAAACTATGTTAAGCGATAGTATGAACATCATTTTTCTTCTTTTTCCATATCCCCTCCGTATATGGGTAATACGGACACCCTACAACGCTTTGAAGAATATTATGTCAATAGACAACTATCTTACTTCTTATCATATCATGCCAGCGTTCAAATCTCCATATATACAGTAAATAGTCAGCAAGCGTCAAATTTGCTGAGCCCTGGTTGGCTCAAAGTATAAATGCTTGGTTTATACTTTTTTAAGGTATATTATCACGTGTTTAAACTGTCATTTTCATTTACATATGAATTGAAGTTATCGTTCAAAGACTTATAACCGATTAATTAAAACTAATCGTATACTATCGCCATTGATAACACGCAACTTGCAATAATAGCAGTTTGTTAGCAACCAATACGTGAACGACTTTGTTAGGTCACGTATTAGATATTTACGAGTATTTAAAATTGTGCAAACCCATTATTGGCATTTAAATATCAAAGTTTTAATCATTAAATCTGTATTATTTTTATCGATTGATTTTCAAAATAAAATAAAATAAGCAACATTTTTTCAAGTAGCCAAAATCAACTAAGACCTGATAATGTTTCACTTTTAAAGTCTTCCATGGCGTGACGAATATTAAAATATCTGATACTTTTTACGTATTCCAGACGAACGTCATTTCTTATACCTGCGCGTCTTTAATGTGTACGTATTATGTATATGCTATCTCTTTTATATTTTTATTATAAGCAATGTCTCCCTGCTTGGTTCGGCTATTGTTACGTTAAGTCAGTACTATTGTTATTTTCCTTTCATTTACATATTTTGATTTATGTACATATTGGCCATATTCCCGCGCAGGTTTTCTATAAAGGAATGTTTTTTTTTATTTCTAGTATTATTTGCCTCTGTATACGATTGCGATTGTTCCTTTGTTATTTTAAAAGCCTACCTTTATATTTTAAATTGGCGAAACGTTCACATTTGAAAATGAATTTATGCAAAATAGGGAATATAAATATTTACACATTCTGTTTCAATGTCTGTTCGCTGTGTAATCAAAATCGAAAAAGTTTTTCAGAAATTTCCACGATGTTTTCTTTAATGACACGTGTAATAAATAAATAAAAAATATTGAATCAGGGATTCGAAGAATATTGAGAACACCAAAAAAGTTATGTTCTCATGTATGTAAGTATAGCAGAATGTACCCTTGAACATGTTCATAATACACTATAAAAAATTAAAAAACCCTTTGTCAGTAATAAATGCAATTTGATTATATTATTGTTTTAGAAATTGTAATGAAAAAATCTGACTAATTGATATATTTAATCTCATTCAAGATATATTTATATATTTATGGAAAAATTGCAGAAATTACACTGAACACAGCATTTTATTAAATATGAAAATTTGCAATAAAATATATAAAATAATAAAAAAAATATATTATTATTTTTCTTTTATCAAATCGGTTCCCTATGTCATATGTAGAACATTTGGTCATCGCATAGTAACTCATTGAGATATCACGACAGTACACCCTAATTTGTACCCAATAGTTTTTTAGGATGCCTGAATCCCGAAGGTTGAAAGATAGAAGATGATTAAGACAGGATTGATAGGAATCCGCAGCATATATCCGAAACAGTTTCAACTTAGTTGCATGATTACTTGCTTAACAGGGGACTTGCAAGTCCAATTTTTTATTCACGAGTTCTTCACAGAGTGAAACCATCTTATTTCAATTATTCGGCACAGGCATCTGATTTAAATCTTAGTATACAATTTTTCCTCATTCTCCTAGACTTTTCTCAGGTGCCATGTTTTTTTAGCATATAGCAGAACTAGCTAAACTCGCATTTGCTTAGGACCGAGTACTCGAATTCGGACTATAAATTATAATCTATTATTCATAAAAGGTTTTTTGAAATTGCCACATTTGAAATGAATACTAAAAGTAATGTGTATCGTTTAAAAAGGCAATTTTGTTTTGATAGCTTCCACTAATACTGAAAACCTAGTAGCTTAAAATAAAGTTTTATTTATCCTCGAAAAAACCGTTTCGGCTAGATGGCTTTTGGGAAAAATCCCTGTCGCAACTTCTGTGCGCGCGAGATTTTCTCATTTTCCGCGCGAGGCTCGAACAAGGCGGGGCAGACTTCATTAATCACCCGGCGTAGAGTCGAGAGATCAATCTCGTAGCAGATCGAGACTTCATCTACCCCGATACGATTTTAAATGTACGGTCTTATCTAAGCATAGCTGTATTCCACACTGTAGCCTCTATGTTTCTTTTTTTTTAGTTTGAGATTTGTGAAAAGCTTGATTATTATTATAAATTATACGTGCTTAAATATTGATTTTTACCATATTTGACCCATGTATGTCTCAGTTTAAGTACATGCTAAAAAGAAAATGTCTCGTCATTTGCGCGATCCATGGCCACGCCATACTCTACGTGATTTTTGTAGTTAAAATGCTACGTGTACGTAACTCTTGTATGAAAAAACACATACATCATATTTAAACCATAAAAGTTTATGATGCCGGACTAAAAAATAACGGAATGTAGTGCTTTATGTAAATGTGTTATTATTTGATCCATCTAATTGCAAATTATGTAAGTTTTGGTACATATTTTTTCATGGCTTACATTCTCTTATTGTTATATTTTAGACGGAAGAATAAAAAACCTATTCATAGATAAAAATAATTTATGAAATTGTAAATGATGCTTTTCCAAAAATATAGCAAAATATTTTTATTTCGGAAGCCAAATGAAAAAATAAAAATATTTAGTAGTATATTTTCTCCATCCCGTGATTTTAGCGAATATAAATCGTATTTTATTTAAACCGTCTGAATTTTATAATATGTTGTAGTATGTAATGATGACGTCTCTTAGTCTGCTTCATCGAATTAAATACTTACTTCAAAACTAATAAATATACAAAACAGCAACGGTGTTGTCTCTCTTGAATCTGTATATTCATCTGCTTTCTAAAGTATTCACTTGAATTTTCCTCATTTGTTTCACTCATCCGATATTGAAAAGATTTAAAAACATATGTTAAAAGATTTGTAAACGAAAGTTTATCTAATATATTAAAGTTGATATTTACAATCAAAGCTTTTTATAGATATGGTTTTTTTAAATGTGAAAAGTGAGCTTATTATACAAGCACATTTCCCAACATGAAACTTGTCATTAAATTTTAAATTATGTGTTTTGTTCTGAAAGTTTATTTAAACAAATGATAACATTAATTTGTTTTAATAAAGTGTGATTGTAAAATTCAATGGTCTCGTCATTTACAAATACCGTTATTATAATTATTAAGATAATGTTCCATTAATTTAACTTATTATGAGCATATAAGCAATACAGTTTTCAGCACAGTTATGAAATTATCCTAAGTAAATTGGTGGAGTTTTGGCTCTCATACGAGTTGATACAATTATTATTATGTTAATTAAGGCCTAATGAAATGGAAAGTAGGCAATAATAAAATCGGCAGCACATGTCTACAAAGTTTGTTTTCGCAACTGTTTCATTCGAGTGTCAAAATTTCAAATGTTCCTACAACATCAAAAAGCGATTGTATTCGCTTAATGTATAATTCATATTATTATATTATCGGTTTGATATTGTTTTAGGGATAGCATTATACCGTAAAACTGATATTCAATATATACATTATTTTCGTAAAATAATATTATCAAAGTTTTGGAATAATAAGTTGAATTTCGCACGTATAAATTAATGGAAATAGTATATTTATCAGACAATATTATTTAATATATATTCGATTTCATAAAAATTTAGTAATTATAATTGAAGGTTAAATAATCATTGAAAATCGAAAAATGGATCCTTATAAATTCTTATAAATATTCTTATAAAGTCAAATCGAAACTGATGAAGAGTTCTTCGCCAACCGTTGAACGCATTGAGCATCATGTTCTGGTTTTATGCCCCTATGTAATTATTTCGTATCTACGGCATCCAGTGATGAAGAATGTGTGGCTATCAGCTCATGTTTAGGCCTACCGACGCTCATGTTTAAATCTCAAGTATTCGTGAATGATGAAGATTATTTACATGACTATTTGTATATATATCTTAAGGGTACGGGTCTCAAAAATATCTTTTTTTTTCACAAGAATTGATTAAAATATTGAGCATCTAATGCCGTAAAAATAAATTTATTTGACCTCCCAATTTTGGCATTCGAACCCACAACATTTTCCTCTGAAATGTGTGCGCTAAACTCTCATATTAATACGTGCTATTGATAGCCACGCTACATTTTATCCGCCTATTATATTATGATACGAGTAAATTTCCTCATACATATATATATAAGTGCTTTTTTTGTTGTAAATAATCAGAGAACCACTAAATTTATCGGGAAGCTGTGTTATACTATAATTTGCCAATAAAATATAACGTTCTTTTGTAACATTTAAATTAACAACTAAAATCAATTGTTGTGCTCTTTGTCACGTAAGCCGGAATGATTTATTTTTAATTTCGCTTACGAAAAACCATTCGCCTGTATCTTTTGTGTGCCGCGGGAAGCACCACGCAACACCATATTATTGAGATAAAGGACAGGCCGATATAACGTATGGGTATGAGATACTACACGTCGTGTTGTTAACAGTGAGCAAACGGATTTTCGGTTAATCGTACTGTTTGATTTATATTCGTGTTTTAAACAAAAGAATCAGATTCTTTCATTTTTATTTTTAACGAAAAAAATAACGCTGCCATTGTTTGTCTTTACCGTATACAAGTATGTATTTTATATTTTATTTCTAACCTACCTTCGTTTGATACAATAAATAAAGTTATATTTCAGCCTGCTGTCGAGTTTGTAAACGCACCTGATCCAGGAACAGAGGGCCTGGATTCAAATTCCGTTCATCATTTTCTTAACCATATTTCCTGTGCTATATGTGAATGTCTACAGTGTGATTTTTTCACTGTAGTAATAGAAAATATGGGATATAATTTTGCAATATAAAGATGAGTTTTGGTTTAATGTTATTACCAGATTTGGTCAGTAGCCAACTTCTCAAGAATTTAATCAGTTGCCATTTTTTGTCAGCACGTGATGGTAGCTTTTAACAGCTACGTTTTCGTTATTTACTGATAATAAACATTTAATTATAATGATTAACCATAACCAATTCTATTCCTATTGGTTAAGTGTATAATATTTTTGAAAAACGGTAAAATCCCGCAATATGTCGGCTTATTCGTATGTCGATTCCAATAATGTGAACATCAATCGTATATTTATCATTGCCGAAATACAAGTATTATATTTGTTCATACGTAAAATTGTAAGTTAGTATTTATAATATTTTTTTAAATACTCTGCTATGTCGAGTTATGATTAATTATATTTTAAAGGCTACGGATCATTCAATCACTTATTGCTGAATGGATGACGCTGGGTTACCAGATCTGGTTCGGTCACATATTGGAATGCCTCAAATGAGTCTTAACCTAATCTCTATATCCTTCAAGGTTATGGGTTTTCAATTATCTGGAAAGTCCTTAAATACTATGTACAGAATGATTTGGCGGAGCTACATGCTGTGGACGCAAGAATACCAACTAGTAGGCAACAGGTGTTCTTAAAGGCGGTGTTAAGTGTCCACATTTTTTACTTGAAAGGCGGAAATTGAAGAAGAAAAAAATATTTTAAATATTTCTTTACAAGAAAAAGGAAATTAGACACGAAAAATATTTATGCCGTTAAAAAGTTGATTAAAAAATATAAAAATACAATTAAATTATTTATTATAAAATATTTCCTAAAAAAAAATGTTATTTCTTTTGTTTTCTATTGAATCTGGGATGGATTTGAAATTGACGGGCAACTCATTCTCCGTGATAAAATTAATTATTTTCCGGATTTTTTTTTTGTTAAATTTTCCCTTTGGATTTTCCGCGACCAGGTGTGAATGTTTAATTAAACGTTCATGACAAAATATCAGGGCTCTTGTGCTAAATAATTATTTTCCGTTTCTCATCGAATTAGCGATGCCTTGCGAGACCAAAAAAAGCTTTAATCCTCTTATGTTGATGGAAATTTACTCGGAATAGCTTTAAGACTTACTGAAGAAAATCGCCAAAAAGTGTTTACAAAACTTTATAACCCAGCTTATCCTATCGCCGGATTTTAAAATCAATCTGTGCACAGTAACAAAAAAATACACATTATCCCCTTTTTCAAATTTTACTTTTAGCATATTGACTAAAATATACCCTCATTCAATTATGCCAATTAAATTTATTTACATTATGTCCTCTGTAATATATATTTCAAAAATAATAACATAAAATCTTTGAATTCTAAATTATTTAAAACTGGTAAACTTCCATATGTGATAAAAACTTTAAGCTATATATTTTATTTTGTATGCTATAATTTATAAAATACTTAAGATCCTTGATGATATTTAACCATTTGAATAGAATAGAATGAGGCTTCGAGTTACAAAAAGCATATACCACGTTATAGTGTATGTTTGTTTATTAATGAAATTAATTTTAATTACTATGATTATTTTTTCGTTATGTTATAATATTTTCTCAATATTCCACCTAATCTCACGTATACTGATAAACAAATTAATATTTTTGTCCATATTTGTTTTTGTTCAATGAGACTCGTATGTCATTGTTTTTGAGGTAGTTCTTTGCTTTAAAAATACACATATATAACATTCTATTTCATTTTAAAAAACAATTACCAGAATTCGATTTTATTGTATTTTTCAAAAATGGAACGTGGAATATTTATGATTGCATCTATAATTCGATGTTTGTCATAATTTGAATAAAGAATATCGCGTTTATTCCATTATTGAAAATCTATTAGCGTTCTGATAGCTTATACGAGTATTTAAACTTTTACTGAAGTAGTCGTACACTATTGGAAATGTTCGAACCAGGGACACTGTGTACATATCGATAAAACGTCCCCTATTTGCGGCGACATCTAATTACTGGCTGTGTTGATTAATTAGTAAAGTGGTCGTGAAGTATTTTATTACCTTTGAACTGTGATGGTGATAGGGATCGAATAGAAACAGTGACCCCTTTACTACTCGTTAAATCGAACGTTTATTATCATATTGCCAACTGAACTATATCGATACTAAAAAACACGTAAAACGTATTTGATTGACGGGTTTTTTCTAAATAATGTAACGCAAATCTTCCTATCTATTTCTTCATTAGCAGATTTTTTTTCTCCATCCTTCCATCTGATTATGTATAACGTATAATGTGGTGTTTCGAACCAAGAGCATTTCAAAAAGCATGAATATTCAAGGACAAAACACCAATCAAACAACCGATCTTCGTGAAAATTAATAAGTCGAGGTGAGTATTTGCATTGTAAGGTACCCTGCATGGCCAGAGCCGCGCATGAAAAAAAGTAAACGAGCAATGAACACATATATTTTTTGTTATAAAATTAAAATTATAATTCACATAAGATAGTTAGTAACCATTTCAAAAATATCTACCAATCATTTTAAATACTCTAATTTACTCATTACTATACGAAGGCGTGAAAATTTACTTATTCTTCCATATCCTTTCTTTAGATGGTGTATATGGACATCATATGCCGCCTCCAAGAATCTCTGTTGTCCGTCAGTATTCTCGCGTCCCCCCAAGTTATATCTGCATTCCGTAACTCCGCCGAATATATTCTATATACAGTATTTATCGGCCTTTTGTGAAGCCTAAAACCGCTCGGCTTAAAGAGTAGGCAGGCCAGGTTAAATCTTTCTTAAGGCATCCTCAACATGTGGCCGATTCGGGTCCAGTGATGCAGCTTCACTTTATCAGTGAAGTCACACCGTTGTAAATTTTCTATGCACGGGGGTTTGTATACGCGGCTTTGTCCTATATCGTCGCGCGGCTTTTGCTAAGTGAATTGTGTATGCGCTGCTTTGTTGTGGTGCCCTAGTTTTAAATATCCATTTACTTTTCTAGGTTACACACTTTTTTTGCTTATTTAATATTATATATCAATAATTATGAAACGCCGCACTGTCACAATATTGCATTAGGTTGGTCAGTGGCTAATCCATATTCGATTATCTGGTTACGAGTCCAAAGTACCGTGCTAAATTCAATTCAAATAATCTATCCTCTCGTCAACCTTTGCGCCAAGCGAATCTCGATTGTCAATTAATATATGCGCACATGTATTTGTAATTTTGAACATTGCTAAGTGCATTACGTAAATTAAAATATTATTATGGTAGTATTATGTTTCATTTTAAATAATTTAAAATATTACATATTGTGTTTATATTTCGAGAAAAGACTTCGATGACTTCATCATTTTTTCCCACGTGCACTGCGTAATGCCTCGTTCTCACGTTTCAACTTTCATTAGCAAACGTCGAACAAACTGGGATACGCCAACATTAAAAAAATAATAATAAATCGAAAAAGAAAAAGAAAGTGTCTATATTATAATATTTATTTTTAAAAAATGTGCGGAGGCTAAGTAGCAAAAAGGTTAAAAGCCGCTGATATAATGTATTCGGTAGAGTTAAGGGATGTAGATATGACGTGGGGGGTGCAAGAATATAAGCGGGCGACAGGGATTCTAGGAAGCGACATGTTGTGTCCATATGCCCCTCTTAGTTAGAGTTTTATCATATAAAATATATGTTAGAAATACAATAAAATAACACGAAAAATACACATCCTAGTTGTTTACTTTCAATTTTATCAGGCAGGTATTTCCAAGTGATTCCGCTCGTCTACAATTTACCCGCAAGCGGTGTTTGCTTTACACTCCAAGATTCCGGGCAATTTAGACGGTGGACTCCTGAGTGCGGTCTAGTCTCCAGGTATCCTTCCCCGTAAGAGTGCGAAACCAAACCCAATTGTAAATGATCACCATCGAATTGCTGCAGGACTATTCAATGCTTTTAAAGAATCATCCATCCACGTTGATAGCATTATAGATATTCATGTATAATGCCTTTATTATAATTTATTTCCGACCAATATTTTTAAAATACAACATACAATCCTATTCGATTCTATAATGTTAATACTTAAATAAACAAATCATTTTTTATACAAATCAATTTGGGTAATTACTCAGCTGATGAGGGATTTTATCCTGAATTTTTATGCAGCTTGAACTTAAAAGCACGCATACTTACCAATTCGATCACATAGCTAGAAGAGAAAAATATACATAACAATCATTTTTACAATTTTCGACCAAACTTTAACTATCAGACAATTATTAAAATCAATGGGAATGCAGTCCTGCATAATTGATTTATTTATTTTTAATCCGTGAGGCATGGGAACTGAACCCATAATCTTCGGCTCCGACGCACACATGCCAACTTTTTGGCTACCAGCGAGATGCATGTATTTCATTTCCAAATAAGCATCTCATACTGTTTATGTGGCCTTAAACGAAAGAATTAGTATATTTCATAATCAAATAAGTAAACTAGTTAAGTTATTGAAGGGCAGTGGGGACTAGCGTATAGGCACTGTGGAACTGTGGCACCCCATGTTAATTTCTGGAGCAGCACCGCCATTAATTTTAGCTACAAGCCACCAATGTTGAATAGTAAAAAATTACGCCCAATATTTTATAGATGGGTCTGAATAATATATGAAAAAAGAAATAATATCAATTTAACTTACAAAATGTAAATATCTTCATTCGTTGTCGTATTGCAGCATATTATTTATTATTAAAGTATGGCGCACATGAGTACTATAATTAATGATAGAATTTTACGTTTGTATAGCTCAAAGACTTTTAATTGCAACAAAAGAAAAACAAAGAATTGCATTGTAAACATGATCATTAAACGGTTTATATGAAATGAAAAATGCAACTGACCAGTTCTTAATGATTGAAAAATATTAATTTATTAAAAATGATTAATTACATTGTATTTTTAATTCGTAGTGTATTTACCATTATAATTTGTTCATGTGTTAATAATTATCATAAATAACACTTATAGCATAATTGTAAAATATAATATAATATTGTAATGTTAATGTTCACGCTTTACAGTCTGAAGTTACAATTTTTATTTCAAAGCTACGTGATTTAAAACGTCCAACAATTCAGGACTCGATATCTAATGGGTTAACTGAACATTTGACAGTCAATTCTCGTGAAATAAATGTTATTCTTATTATTCATATTGTGGAGACGCATATATTTTATTTCTAGAACGGCTATCTTCACTCTGTTGTAATTCGTATACTCCACTATTGAAGCGGACATGGTAAAAAATATTGTTCATACTTACATGATGTAACAATTGTTTTTTTCTAAATTTACTGTACGTATAAGATGCACTGTTAAGAACTAAAATTTTCTTTATTAATTTTAACTATTATACATGGCATTAGATTGAAGTTGCAGAAAAAAATGGATTTAACGAGTATATAATTCAATTAAAATAATTTTAGTATTTTTAACTGATGGTGCTTGATAGAATTTAAAATAATTTTATTCAAATATATTATTTCACTTATTTCAATGTAAAAATATTAATAATGAAATACAAGGAAAATATCAACAAGCATTCATAAAAGAATTTTTTATCAGTTATTTCCTGGATTTTTTTTAAATTATAATTTATTATATTTAATAAATCGAGAGCTTGAAAATATTTTCACGTATTTTTTTTTTGAAATTATAGATCAAACATGAAGTTTAAAGTGTATATTGAACAATAATGAAAAAAAATCCTGCTTAACGAAATTATTGTACATAAAGATAGAAACAAACAATTTAATTATCAAAATAATATCGTAAAATGAGAAAACACAAATCATAAAGAAACTTTCAACTGCTAAAATTTCAATAATAGGTATATCGAAACAGCCGTGCGTGTAGGAATCTCTGATATATCTATTACATGAAATTTTACTTGAAAAGTTCCCTCGTAGTAGATTTTCACGCTCGTCTTGGCCCGCGACCTTTATCGGAAGATCTTTACGATTGAAAATGAAGGGTCGGGGGTTGTATGGAAAGCCTTCGACATTGATTTATATAGCGTCCCCTGTTATTTGGGCGTCGCGGCGCGGTCGTGTTCGGCGTCGTGTTTTTCAACGGCGTTTCATTGCAAAGCTTTAACATTATTCTGCACGGTCATTATACATTATTATGTACTTGTTTTTAGCTGTCAAGGAAGTGGTTCAAGACTTTGGGTATTCAATGGATTGCGAAAATTTAATCCTTGAAAATATCTAGGCCAAGCAACAAATTGCAAATTGTGTTTTTACGGATAATGATAGACCTAAAAAATATTCGCAAACTAAATTTAGTTTCCTGTTTATTTTTGGTATAAAATAAAATTCATCCTACAAAATATAAATATCAACTTTGTGTTACATTTTGTAACCTATCAATAAAATTATACATTCATATTAATCTATATTAGTACTAAATAAAGGTTTATACTTCCCATGTAATATTATTATAGCGTCCAAATAGATTTTTTATAATGCATATAATTTAGTTAATACATTTATTATGTTTCGATTACGAGCTTAAAATTTTGACTATAACTCAAATTATCTAAATTTGCACGTCACTACATTTAGATTATCATTTTATTTTTTCAATATATTGCCATTGAAGTCTTTCAGATCTATATGTCTACTGATTAAGATAGAAATGAGCAATTTGTTGGGATTTCTAAATTGAAATTCATGGCATTTGATATAATTTACTAGTAGCGTCGCTGAAGTTATAGCATGTGTAAAAAACACTTAAAATATTAAAATATGAACCGTCAAAAAACTTATCGAACATCTGACAAACTAAGGCATATAAACGTGTGCTGGCTATTCATTTTCTGGAAATGTCTCTTATGTTAAGCCAAGAAAACATTTTAACATTAAAAAATAAAAATATCTCAATTTACTTTAATATCACATTTAAAATATACTACAGTTGTTCTATAAATACCACCATCCCGGCGGTCGACTGGCTAAAAGATCCAAACGCTTGATATATATGCTCTGTATACAATATTTTATGATGTCGAAAATCTTTGATTCTGATAAACAGATTTAATGAGTGTTTTGTAGAGATAATTGATTATCTTACACGCATATAATAAGCTTAAGTGCATTTTTTTTTGTCTGTAGAAATTGTATTTAATTAATTTTAATTTCGCGTGAAACACAACATTTTATATGAATACGAAAAGCTTCTATATTGTCTGATATGCCACTATAGGATACTTTATGCATTATAATAATATCCGTTTTGTTGCGATATATATTTTGAAATGTTGTAACACAAAGCATGTCCTGTCATAACTTCTGTTTTCAACATAACTCAATTATACGAAGCATCACTAAGCACGCAAAGGATGGAATTATTTATGCGATAAGTAATGACATCGAACGATTGAAATTTGTAATTATTACCCACTGTTAGTTGAACTATAGTTGGCTCGCATGCCAACGTTGGATTTGTTTATAGCTTCTCAAAGTATACATTTATATTAATGAAATTCATGGATATTTATGGAAATTTCCACCGAAATGTGTTCTTATTAAATAACGATATAAATTTATAGGGGATGTCGTTCGATTCTCTCTTTTATCAGTTGTAACATATCGTTTACTGTACGATATATTTTTATAAAATTATAAATATTTTTACCATATATAAAATCGCCAATCATGTCTTTCAGTGTATACCGAATGGCTTTAACGATTTTGTAATGATCAAAATGAAATATTTTGTTGCTAATTGAATGCAGATATGGAATATTCAGTGATTTACCCCTAATTCGGTGGATTTTTTTAAATACTTGAAAAATTAAATTTGGTATATTATAATATGTTTTGTCCAAATAATGGATAAAATTCTGCAGTGCACTTATGATACGCACTTAAAATGATTAATAACAGTTAATAGCACATATTTAGGTGGCTAAATGTTAATCTTTCGTTTCGGTGCCGGATATCACCGATTTGAATTAATTAACTGGATTTAAAAAAGATCAAAGATGCATTATTAGACATCTAACGTATTGGGGTTTTGGTTAATAATTAGTTCTCTTTTAAATTAATCTAAAAAGAAAAGACTCAATGTTTCACTTTCAAAAAGTACATGAAAAAAAATTATATAGGATTATGTACATTTTGAATTGTTATTTCTCACACGTCTAACAATTTTTGCTTTAAAACATTTCATCCTCTGCAATTATAATAAGATTTCTTCGAATTTATCCCTTTAATATTGAGTACATTTATTTATACGTTCACTGTAATCTGAAAGCATATTATTTACAATATTCATATTATAAATAAAATAAAAATATATATATAATAATATCGTATATGGGATTATTAAGTAGGTGATAAGTCTTTGAAAATATTTTTTTTTAAATTTAAAATTTAATATTTAAAACGTTATAGCGACTTTGTTATGGGAGAGTTTATCGTGAAACGGCATCAGTACTCTGCAAACTATTCAGGTAATTTTAACGTCCAACAGAAAAAAAACAATAGTTCAAGTCATACTATGTAATACATAATAATAATTTAACAAAAAAAGCGACCGATCAGCTCTCTCTAGAAATCATAAGGAGAGCTATCTATCGTTAACAAAAAATCTTAGGTTGCTTATCATTGCAAATAGATACCAATTTCATATTTTATAAATAACCGTAGTGAAATATATTTTCCGCTTTAAACAAAGTACACGTTTAATGTCGCTAGTAATTTAGTATTTTTGCTTAATAATAATATTCAAATACGTTTCGTCTTTCCGATGTGACCCTATTTACAAAACCTTTCATTTATTATTTTTTGTAATTGAATTTTAAATGTTAAGGAACCCTAGAAAACGTGACCATACCTATGAGCTAAATTCATTTTACCATTTATTCAACTGTGCGGTGAGTGAAAAGGTTTCCGCGATCGCGTGATAGATCAGCTGATTGAGGTAAGTATATGAATGTGGGCGTACGTTGCCAAAGAAGAAGTAATTGCATGCTTGTATCATTGTGGGTTTTCATTTGAATTGAATTTGTAGAAAGCATTTGTAGCTTTCGTTAAGCAAATATCTACTTATTATATATTTTAATTACATACATACAGGTGTTTAAACACCCGATTCTTTTTTTACTTACATGGACAATTTTCTTAATGTGTTTCATATTTATATGTTTACGTATACTTCGTTGTATAAATTCAAAAGTGTAGAACTAACCTGCTAGTACCAATGCCATTATAAAGGTCATTGTTTTAAATGAAAATAACTCAAATGTTCACATATTCCACCCGAGTGTCAGTGAGTTCAGATGGATGTTATTCTGTATTATGATATATCTTATTTCTCAATTGATTATATAGTTTTACTGTATTTTAAATTACATTTTTTTATGTATTTTATATGACGGCTTTTAAATAACAGTAATGTTGTGAATGCTTTGAACTTGTAATTGTGTCTCTTTGTTTATGTTAAATGATATGAAGTAAAAATACAGATGAAAAAACCTTTCCACTAGTTATTTTTAAATTGGAAATCTATCAGCTAGTATTTTTTTTTCATGAGTCGAAATCAGTGGCTTGCTAAATTTCAAGTAATTATGTCGATATAATAATAATCAATAAAGTTTTTTTTAATTGTACTTTAAATTAATGTTTTTTGCACTCGTTCAATTCGTAGCAACAGAGAACGACTTATTCACACAAACAAGACACGTTCAGTCGGGCGGAGCTTTACATTTACAGATAAAGTTTTCCTACCGTTTTTACATATCGAAGTTAGTATTCCCGACACAGAGATTCCCGGAATAACGATAGAGTTCTCCATGTGTGGGCCGAAAGATGAGCGATCTTAATTTTTTTTCACATTCAACCGAACAAATTGACAATGTAATTGCCATTACCTCAATATATATTATTAATATCAAAATTACTTTTTAAAATATATGCTCACTAAAACATAAGGCTAAAATATTTTTGAACAGTCGATATATTTAAAAAATGTAATTTTTCAAATTTTGACATTATTTTCTTTTCATATATATATATCATGTTCGCTCCAAAAGACGAACATATAGATCTACACAGAGTCAAGATATCCACTTCAAAAGTATGGTATACGGATCTCCGTAATATGAAGACGTGTTGACAGATTATTTTTCATTGCTCAACCCAATGAGCAGCCAGTCCTGCATTTTTGGATTTGATAAATTGTTAACACTTGATTATTTTCTTCTCCAACAAATACTTCATGTCCACAACCATTTTGAGAGTGGCTATTGTAGCTAAATTAATCTTCCTATTGCCATAAGTTTCTCAAGAACAAATTTTAAAGAGTGTATGTTTTCAATTTTAATTAAGTCCTGTTAATATTGAGACTTCCTCAGAAAAGACTTTTCATTTGACTTGAGATGTCGCAAATTTTTGAACTAGGACTGGTTCGTACATATAATTATTTCAAAACTTTATACAGCTTATTGTTTTAAAAAGAAATCTTTGTTTATCTTGTCGATCATCTCTTTATATTTCTAGTGACAGTCACGTATTCAGTATTATTTCGGTTACTTCTGAACATTTATATATTATATTAATATAGTCATTACTTCAATTTGTCTTCTCAGATACTATCTTTAATAATTAAAGATGAATAGAAAAGTCTTATGTTCTGGTTCAATTTAAAAGATATTTATTGATAAAATTTTGTTTAAATATTCAGGTTTATTTTTATAACTATTAGTCAAGTAATAAGAGCTCTGACAAGGGGTGCTTAATAGATAAAGTTTGAGGATTACCGAAATACGTCACACATAACGATGAATGTATGTACTCGAACACAAATTCGGTTTACGGAAAAATCCCATATTTCCCTTCTGCACAAAAAAAAACCGAAGCGAGCAGACTTTGAAGAGAAAAATTTGCATACAGATAATCGTGAGGTAGGTACCCTCCCGCATTTATTTTATGACTATATTACGAGATCTCGAAAATGTAAATGCTCACTTCATTTTATTATTAGAAGGCACTAGCGGTATCTCCAACTCATACGATTATCTGAATTGTATTCACATTTAGTTAACTTTAGATAAAGAATATATTATTTTGCGTATTTTGTATGTATAGTATACCAAAAAGTATCAATGCACAAATATAAATAATAATAAGCAGAAAATAAGCTTATATTTTCAATGTGTTACTTTTGCGACAAACAAGAGAGTATATTTTTTGATGCAATCAGTAAGCGTTGAAATTAAATTTTTGAAAGGTACACATAATAACAACGCGTATAAATTGTTGAAATATCCACTCATTTTAGGACACGTGTCAATCACGTGGCAATCGATTTAGGTCACGTGACACCCGTACAATCTTAATACGTAGTGAATATTTTTTTAATTCTGATCGAAATTGTAACTACTAACTGTGATAATTAATTATAGATGTAAGATATGAAGTAGAATATTTATCAATTCATTTTTTTTCGTCTTAAGGTTATATCTAAATAAATCTTAGCCTTGTTGAGTATTCATATCTAATAATGTCCAAAAATGCTTCTTTAGAGTTCTGGATGACCGGGTTTTTTTATGGAGACTCTATCTATGTAAATATGTATATATTATATACCTATCAACAAAGTTTCGTTTACAATAAAATATTTCTTTTTTTTTGTTGTAAGTTTCTTTATAGGACTTAATTATCGGTATTTTAATTTGTCTATATGAGACGATTCGATCTTATACAAGATCAATGATTTTTTCGTTTACCCTTAGATTTCCTGAATGTTAATATATTTGTTATGCGTGATTATTCCATCTAAGACATCCAAATTTGTTGGACTATACGAAGACAGCTTGTATTATTTGAAAAAAAGCTTTTACTTGGTTATTGATAAACTAAAAAAAACCTTGCAGAAGAATTTACTTCATAAATTTATTATGTTTATATTTTGACAGTAAAAATATAAATATAAAAAATATGAAATACCTATATTATTTTATACAGTATTTTCAAAAAGTAATTGAAATGCTTTTTTCGGTGAAACGAGTAATTGCTAAATTTTCTCAGAAATATTGGAGTAAATGAAGAAAATCTGAAAATAGCCTATCTTTGTACTATTTGCGATGTGAAAAACAATACCTTTCTAAGTTTTATGTTTTAACACAACACACGAAAAATTTTCCGTTAGTCTCCGAAAACTTATTTATATTTATGTATTTTCTTCTATTTCACATGAAAGAAAGTGTCGTATTTCGTCCATCGCTTATATAAAATCCATTAGGATGGGAGATAAAAGAAATTCCGAACCGACAACGGGTTATATGATATATTGCTTTGTTCGGTACAAAATACGTATGTCCAATATTGTTTTGTATTATTGGTAAAATTGTGAATCCGTTAAAATGTTAGAAAATTTTTCGTCGAGGTTTTGAGTATAAAATTTTAGCAGAGAAAGAGAGTATTTAATACATTCGAGAATTTACGTATATATCTCGTGTACACGTATAGTTTTTATAGTCAACTCAATACTAGGTCTAGACTTTAGACAGTATTTGCATACCCTTTGGAACGGAAAGTCGCCCTGCAATAACATATTAAAAAAATGAATTAAAAACGGTCAAAAATACTTATTAATTTTAACATTTTAACCTTCCCGTAATTTATTAATAGTATTCTAAAAGTAAAAGTTTTTTTTTCAAATTATATCTTTGAAGTACGTTCGTTTGTTCATTTAATTTAATTTTCTTCGATGAAAAAATATTTTAGTGGCACATTAATCACTGTGCAAAGGACCATAATCGATAAATCTGGGACATATTTCCAATAAAAAAGCTATTTTTTTAGTTTATTTCTACAAATGCGTTGAATATGCTTCAGTGACGACCATTGTTAATAAAATAATTGATCGCAATTTCAAAGAATACTTTTTAAGTGAATTTAATTTACCGTAAGTGTTCTTGAAAAAAGTAGCTTCAATTTTAGCTTTTCAAAATTTTGTTAAAATAGTTTAATGTAAACGCAAGCAAGATAGCTTACGTATTTGAAACCTTGTATTTAAAAGCATTGACAGATTTATTATTTGTAAACTGTATAAATGTTTTTTTTCTAAAGAATCTTGAAATTAAATAGGTTTTCACAAAATAAATTCAAGAGTGTGCTTTGGTACCGTAAGTTATAGGTTCTAATCAAACAGATTAAAAAATTAAAAATGCATTCTGCATTCCTAATTGATTGAACTGAGAACCAAATTTTGTGAAAAATAATACTTTATGATCTCGATTGATTTATCAACGAGAGTCCAATTAATCTTGACTGGATAAATGAATCAATTTATTGTTAGACAAATTTTTTATCAAACAAAACATCGGGATAGAATGTAATGAAAATGACCGACTGGTGGTGGTTGATATGAAATTTCTATAAATTGACCTTATTTTGAGCTTTATTGAAACGTCGTGTATATATATATTCTATATTGTTGTGCTAAAGATATACTAAAGTTGTTATTGGCGGAAACTAGGTCACAGATCTAAATGATGCATAGTGTAAAACTTTGTTGTTAATACATGACTGGTTACCCAATATTTTGAATAATTGGCCGACAGCCGAACGTTGTGAAAAACAATATATTAAGATAAATTTTCACGGTTTCGAGACTGATATTCTCCACACTCTGCTGTGAGTATATGGTAAGCCAATCGAAATTAATTTTTAAACCGTTTTGAGTTTAAATTACGTTTCCCGCAATATACACATTTTAGACTATTTGTTAATACAGTTCACATACTTTCCAGATTGTATTCAGTAGTATTGTAACATGACAGATTGTATGATATTACC
This sequence comes from Rhyacophila evoluta, assembly GCA_022683975.1. Taxonomy (NCBI): domain Eukaryota; kingdom Metazoa; phylum Arthropoda; class Insecta; order Trichoptera; family Rhyacophilidae; genus Rhyacophila; species Rhyacophila evoluta. Next base: position 21,806 of record JAGVSQ010000193.1, read on the forward strand.
ATAAACGTGCATGCCTGCCTAGCAACCCGGGGAATGCGGATTCGATTCCCCATCTGTCGGATTTAAAAAAAATGCAGGATTGGATACTCATAGGGTTGAGCAATTGTATGATAAACAATTCTCGTAAAAAATAATCTGTCAAGTCGTCTCCACTTTTGGAGTGGATATCTTCACACTGTGTAGATCCATATGCTCCACTTCAGGAGCGAACATGGTATTTAAAAAAAGTGCGCATGTTAGAATTATTTACAAAAAAGGTATATTATCTTTCAAAATGTTTTAGGTTTATAAAATTTCTTGTGTTATAGATTTTCTATTTATTTTTTTATATAAGACTAAATAAAATATATTATAATGATAATTTTATTAATGACATTCTATACGACCTAATAAATGCCAGTCGTTTGCAATTTGAAAGTGTATTTGTTTATCTGGGCGTTCATTTTTTGTTAGGGCTGTTTGCTTCTTAGTTTCCTTAGTTTCATAGTTATCTAAACCAATAACTAAAACTGCAAATAATCCAATAAAGTTGGTAGTTATATGATGCGTTATTCGTATTTAGCTTCCTTCTCTCTTTATAAACAGAAACCGAAATTTGGCATTATCTCGCAAATTCAGTCCAGTAAATCTTTCTTTTATCTTTGATTCTTAAGCCTGAAACCTTTTTCTTCTCGCAGGATTTTATGCGTATCTATTGATTCGGGAAGAGAATTCTTTGTTTTCCAGCTCGAAATAACTTTTTTCTCGTGTTTTCTCTCTTCGTCGATTGTCGAATATTATTTTCCATCAAAAAATGCGAAAATCTCATCTAAGATATAACCGTGTTTAGAACTTGTAATATAAATCAATCTAAAATTTGGATCTGTCTCTTTATAAGTCTGTACTTTAGAGTTGTGCCAATACTTTTCAATAATATATTGAAATATTTTCGGGATTTTTTTTTATGCAGCATCCTAAGCTGAGAGTGTTGAATTAACTATTAATTTGTGTAGGTATTTTTCACAGCCTTGTTTGGTTCGACAGTAGAGCATATAGATCTCCGCAACACGAAGACATAAGTGATTATTTTGCACCAGAATTATTTGTCACACAATTGCCTAACCCAATGGGTATCCAGTCCTGTATAAGCATGTATACCAACTTGGTAACCCTTAAGGACCGATGATCGTGGATTCTAGCACTAAAATAATTACTAATCGTCATTGATAGATGTTAAATGTTCGAAGAAAAATAAAACTCTATTTTTAAGCTTTATACAAGCATTTCAACCAATTCATATTTTACAATGATATCATAGAAGTAATATATTTTCGCCTTTTGAGTGCTAAAAACGATACATCGCAAGAAATCCTAAGAAAAATCATTTCAAGTTTTTGCGTCAAGTTTTTTTAATAATACATGCAGTGATTATAAAAAGTAGTACGTTTACATATTATACAACTATTTTATTGAAAATAACTCAAAAACGTCCCATAATTACCCGAAATTCTGAATTTGTCACTATTTTTTGCGGGAAAATTACATTCAGCAATTCATAAAAAAATTAAAAACAGTAAAAAAAATGTTGGAAAAAAGCGGTGAATTAGAAATGTCAGCTCATTTTGGAATACCTTATTTAAACGGTTCTTTGTGGTTAATTTATATTATAAACCCACATAGTACTAACAAAGGAGTTCAATATTTAAAATAGTCTATAAGTTGGCGTCTTTTCAAGCTATTTAAACGTATTCGTAATTATTACATAGTTATTGACAATCACATATTATTTGAAACATAATTTACTGTTATGATGAGACATCGATGGTTGCTTTTTTATTTAACCACATGTGTTTGATTGCGATTAAGGTGTATCAAAATATTATAGCTGAAATTAAGCAATATTACATATCGCCTGTAGCCAGTGGTCCTTGTTATCAATCGTGGATGGTAGAAAGCGTCATCAGCAGGCGCCGGGACGCCCTCGAGTGACAGGCGTCGGCGCATTAATCAAATTGTATCATCTGTGTCAGGATAATTGATTGTCGGTCGGGACGAAGGGTTGGTCGGTCTGGCGACACTGCCTTAAGTGGTCTGCGATGCGAGACGTCATGGATTCTACATACGTCGTTTGCAACTGACTAATTTAATACCTCCTTACATTGGAATGTTATCAACATAATATTATATTTTGATGCAGAGCTTTCAAAGTTCAATGCAAAACTTTTCGCGAAATTATCAAGCTTGAAATTTTTTATATTTTGCATTCTATTAAGAAAAATGATAGATGAGATAGTATTTTTTTTTTCTCCAAATACATTTGATATTTTATTTTATAATAAATATAAAATTTTGTAATATAATCGTCTATATTCTTTAAACGTGTGTTATGACTTAATTAATTTTAAATATAATTAGACACATACATTTATTTCTTTATTTTTATTCGGGCGTATATGATATCATCGTACGTAGTATGCAAAATATCCACAATTTTTAGTATATATATATTATATAGTATAATATTTGTGGGAATCAATGAAATAGTAAATAAATTCATTTCAACGGATAGCGAAACATACGCTTAGATTTAACGTCAATTTAAGGTTCACATTTTAAAACATGACAAAGTTTATTGTGAAATACAGGAAACCATTATATAATATAGTTGCCTGGTTATAAAATTCTTTTTATTGGAATTTTATTGAAAAAATCATTGGCTTTCGTTAACTTCAAGTTATTTGTTATGCACCTACTGTATTTTTAATGCTCATGCATGTCGTTGTGTATTTTGGTGAATTTGTTTATCAAAAATTGAGCAGAGCAAAATAAATGATAATTATTATAAAACATAAATATATAACTACATTGTACATAAAAGTTGTGAGAAATCAATAAAAACACCCGTTTCTTTATTTATATTTAAAAAATGTTTAGTGGTTTATCCTCAGTTTGTTATTTGATCTATATTTTCATGCTTATGTTTTTTACTTGTGTTTTTACAATTTTCATTTTAATTTAATATCTGTTTTTTATTTAATAAATTGAATCTTATAAAAACTATTAAAAATTAACTTTAATTCTCAATGTATTTTAATACTATGCTGTGTCTATCGGGAAAGACCGCACGCTCGCTGAGGTAAAACAGAATAGTCTGTTTGCGTAATGTTGTCTATTCTGGAAGGATTTTCCGGTTCGTGTACTCACGAGCACGCTCCTTTTGAATGCGAGAAGAAAATATTTTTCCGGAACCGTGCGCGCCTTCGCCTTGAGGGCAGGGCTCTTTCTAAATCAAATTTGTAACAAAGTTTGAGAGGGACTTTTTCGGAAGAAAAAGGTCCGGCAACCACTTTCTTACCTAACATATATTCGAAGATTATATTTAGAAGTTATACTATGTGCTTAGTTTGAAAAGTATTGAACTGAAAAAATAATAGGAATATGTTTGACAAACGATATTTATAAAAATATATCGGTATAGTTTCATTGTAAGGTGGATAGTTAATAAATTAACTCCCAATATTTCTTCAGACTTGATTAATTTTTTGTCGCTTAAGACAGTCCCATTATTCGAAAAATTAAACCTCTTCTTAAAATTTATAAAGTAACCCAACGTTCGTTTTTAATTAGAATTTTACAATTATTAGTATTAATTATGGACCACTTTTTATTCATACGACATATAAATATAATTATAAAAAATACACTAACATAATTATATATATGAGATAAAATTTATAATCTAATCTTTTAGGATTTAAAAAATGTATATATATATGATATAATATAATATATCAATTAAGCAATAGGAAGATATGAAAGTCTCTGCTTAGTTTTGTGTTTTGCATAATTTAACATATTTTTTTTATTACATACCATTTTATAACCGGTAGCATTTTGTTGTTTGTATTGTTTAAAGGATATTTAAATGTTGTACGGAAATTTCGATTTGTCCAAAAGTAAGTCATAATTTTGAATTAAAAATATGTCACCTTATTGAATTGTTAAATATCCCCATTGCATTATTTTGTCTAAAATGACATTCTTAACTCAAAGCATGTTTGCTGTCGACAATCCTTCTGTGATTGTCGATGTATGTTGGCAATATATTTCATATTACTTAATGACATTTTCTAGTATTTTTTTTTTGCTCATAATAAATTTTATAATTCAAGCTTGCTTCCGCTGCAGAATCAACTTCAACAGACCTTTTTATATACATAAGATTATTCAAAATTATTTGTTATTCTTAAACACGGCCTTTTTACGACGTTAGGGTTTGTACGAGTCGTGTTTTAACGAATTCTATAACGAATATAAACGGCGAAGGCGTGAGTAGCTACTTCCTTACGCATCCCCTCTTTGGCTCATAAGGCGTCGTTACGACCTCGAAAACTGCTAGAAATTTATATATTATGTAATAATCTTACTAGAAATCGGGCCTGCCTTCGTTATTATGTATAATATTACCTTTCGCGGTCTCTATTGATGTTCCCACCTGTCATATTATCGGCTGAAGGTTTCATGCTTCTCGCGGAAGTTTACATGTGTAGCATCATATATCACATTTACCCACTTGAGTCGATTCTTTTAATGAATACGTATCATGATATATTTCGATAATTTTTGAAACATAATTTGTTGAATTCACAACTAGTTTTTGGTAGCAAGACAAAAGTTTCGTTCAATAATGCCGTTCATAAATACTTTTACTGTGTATCTAAAAGTGTTGAAAATGAGTTTTTTTATAATAGCATCTATATCTCAAAATTTTATTTCAAAAGTAAAATATATCAAATCTGTTACCAGAGGCTAGCGTGTGCGCTTTGAAACTGGAGATTTCGGGCTCGATTCACACATCTGCTATACAATATATATGTTTATAAATGTATAAATTAATCATAAAATTTTTGAATTAAAATTAAGTTTTCAGTACTTCAAGCCACGATTTAAACGAAGATACCAAAAGAGAAATACATTTACCTCAAAATGCATTTCAAATGTAAATTAGATATCTATTAATATTGTTTTATTTTTTAAAAAAACTTGTGTGGTTAGTAATATAAATAAGTGCATGATATTTCTAGGATATTCTCGAGCTCCAAGATATGCTTGTTAATAATAAATAGATAATAAATTATTATTCTTAATTACATTCATTATTTTTTTTATTGTTTATCCGTAAATTTACAGGCACGTATATAAAATAAAATGATATAGTCATATTTTTTGACAGATAATTTTTTTCAAATAGTTTTTGAACGTGTTAAAGTTATATATCAAAATAAGAAAGTAGAATTTAATATATTGAGAACATTACGACTAAATACGGGCCTGCTTAATCTTTGAACCTTAACTTGCTTTGTCCGATGATAATTTTATTAATGTATGTTGACAGATAACAAAACATTTATATCGAAAAACATCATAGCCTTAGGAAATTGTTAGATTTCCGCTGTGATCGACATATTTTCTATATTGAAACAACGACATTTTCCCAAATTGACGTTGCTCAGAAACTGTTTTCTCTTTCCACGGCAATACCAATATTGGCCATCTATTTCGGGAGGCCAAGCAAGTAATCTCCAAGTAAACTTATCTTTCTTCTTCTTCCCTGCCGTGTCGTCAAAAGGATGATATATTTTTTTCTCCGTGTGTACTTATCAATCACATGTCGCGTTTCAAAAACGTTACGTAAATCTGGAGATATGTCTGTTTAAATGTAGACCTTTCAATTTCTTGTACCGGATGCCTGAGTGCCAAAGTGGGAAAGTTTACTCTTATATGTTTATGGTTGTGGTAACGAAATAAGAGCTGTTATATCAATATATAATATTTTATATCATATTACTTTCATGTATTTGATAATATTTTGCATTAATTCCGACGTACTTGTACTTTTATCATAGTTATATTATCATATTTAATATCGATTCAAACGTAATATAAATTGCGTTATGTTACATTTAAAGTAATCTAGCTATACCCTACTGCTGGGATGCTTCTGAAGAGAATACATCTTGGTTTTCTTTTCTTCCGATATATACAACTCCGACGTCTTGGAAAGCCGATAGATATTCTGATTCCTGGTTTGCACTAGGACCAACCGTTGGCAAAGCGTTCCGGAGGCCTGTGGTGATCATATGTTCCAAATACAAAGTATATGTGGAAATATAAAAAAATATAAACATTATTTAAATTTTAAATTGCCGCACAATTCATCAGTAATACAATTAATTTTATAAACTGATTGTGTTTAATAGAAATCGGTTTGAAACAATCAACATTCTTCTAAAATCTTTGTACTGTAATATTTATCTAAATATTATATCCGAGTTCATTCCTCAGGTTGGATTCTTATCCGATAGCAGCACATTTTTTTAAATTCAGTGGAATATATCGATTGGCCTATCCAATGAGTTAGACGATTGACTATCAAAACTTGTGAAAAAACTGCCGAGATAAATCTTCACATTGTTTCACATTTATAAAACGAGAATATTCTTAATATGTATGTCTATATCATTCGCATTTATAAATTGATTTTTTTATTTTTTAAGTTCGAAACGGACCTAGTTGAATGAAAAAATGCTTAAAACTATGAAGTTATGTTATGAGGTCTAAACTGGATCCATATCTATGACCGTGACCGTTTTAAATGTGCCTTTATTAATTTGAAATACCCACATTTTGTGTGATGTAAATACCAAAGAATTAACACATTACCTCACTCATCGTAAATTGAAAAAATAATATCACACTGGTAAGTACAGCGTCTCAGTATTTACTTACCTGTGCCGTATTATTTACTGAAGGGACGCGAAACGCGGGGGCCGCATCATTTCGTATGCGCCGCATCTGAGAGTATTTCAATTTCAATCGTGTAAATAAATATTATTCAAACACATTTACACGTATGGGGAGGCACTTTTTTCAGCGTATTACGTCTGCCTCATAATGGTTTTCGTGTATGTTTTGCGTCTCAGAACGAGAGGGGAGGAAGGAAAACTATTGTACTTTTAAAGTAGATTTCTTATTATACTTCCCAAAAGTTTTTGGCTGCCAAACTTTGAGTATTTTTTTCCCAATACCGCTTAAAAATAATAACACCTTTTTTCTTGTCATTTTTGAATGTGGAGCATATAACCACCACGTGAGGCCTCAGATTTTTTTTTCACACATGTTTTGATACTTTGCATAAGTCATACAAATATCGTTTAACTCCGTACAAATACATATTGTGAATAGTATCAAACGTGCTTTCTGGATGCCGGAATTCTGCCAATTGGAAAACATTCTTTAATATTAGCACGTGTTCCAGACAATTCTAGCATCAGCGCTTTAATTTTAACGTAACCAGGAGCCATCTGTTTTTTTTTTTTTTTTGACTTCTCAAGAAGTCCAGCCACTTAACCGTACTATCATCGCATGCATCTTTTTTCAATGATCAATATACATTTTTGTCATTCCTAAATTTTTAGTATCATGTAAAACGTCCTTTTAGTTTTTAAAAACGCTAAAATTCCGATAGTCAGAAGAAATGGTGAGCTAGATTCAGGCTCTTCAGAGGCATCCGCAGCACGTATACCAGCCAGTTTTAGCGTCGATGCATGACTGCGAGCTTAATAAGTTCTTCAACTATTTAAAAAAAATCAAAAATACGGCCATTTAGTAGGTTTCTCAAGATGTGCACAATAATATTTTCCATAAAAAAATATAAATGGTTTGTGCTCTTCTCTCCCCATTTCACCACACCGTAGTGTTTTTTTTATGATAGATTCGTACTTAATGTTCATGTAATTATTTAGTCCTTATTTGAAAAAAAAAACAATAATTAAAGGTTTTACAATAACATAGACACCATCAATCTAATGCATTTTTTTAAATTGTATTTTCAGGTAAGGAATCTACCTTAAGCGACCCTATTCTTGGACATCAGGCTGAGTTCCGTCGTATGTGATGTTTTAGTGGACAGTTATTTTACACTGATAAAGTAAGTCTGAATATTTTTTTTCCATTAAGATTTCTCCGAAAATGGAGCGTTTTGATCTATGCAATATGAAACATAGCTTGAAAGATTAATTTCAGTCAATTGCTTAAATTATAACCCAATCCTGTATTTTTTAAATTTTCAAAATGTTTATAACATTCGTGACCGCCGATACCGAATCACATGTACTTAAAAATTGGGCACAGGGAAGACAAAGGAACAATTGATAAGTAATAGAAATATATCTAGAGATGAGTTTATAGATGACAACTGAAGCATCGCAGCGTAGTATAACTTCGATTACAACACCAGTTTCGAAAAATTGAATTTACTCACCGAGTCCTTGTTTTTTGTATACATTTAATATTTCTACGAAAATCGTTAACAGTATTTGGTATCGCTTGTGTATTTTTTAGCTTGCCAGATTATTCGTGTAAATTGATTTAACGCATTCTTATTCACGGATGTACATTAAATAATAATTAGATAAATTCACATATTAAATTATTGGAAACTCGATCAAAACGGGCGTTATCGGAAAAGTAGGCAAACATTTTGAGATTCATCACGCGTTCCAATTCAAATGAGAGGGAATTCATTCTTCATAAGGAATGCGATTGGTCGGATGCCTACATGGGAGCGTTGCCATATGGGTGGAATTATTATGCTTTTATAATATTATTCTTTGTCATTTTGAATATTCACAAAATTAAGCGACTTACTTTTTCTTCGTAAAATAGTATTTTTTTATATACGGAATTTTCATAGAATTTCAGTTGAAATACCTTCGAAGCATATCAAAGTTATGCGCATCTTTACAAATATCACATACTGACTTTATTACGAAAAGCATTATTAGACAAGCACGGTTAAAGTATTGTGAAACAAGCAATTCTAAGAATTCTTTATTGTAAATTGTCAATATGCAGACATGCATACCTAAATTTGGCCTCCATCCAGCCTCCTTGTCTTTATACCTGGTCTCAATTAAACGTATCCCGGAGTTCTTATATCGAGAAGCAATCTAATTTATTTCACGAGAATTCCCGGGAATAGACTTGGATAGTACATTCTTATCATTGGAGTAGTCTTACTAAATCAGTTTAACTGAATTCATTTTTCACAAATCGTATTACTTATGGTTATGTTAGCCACCATGTGTTGAGTCTTTAATTTATATAAACAAATAATAACACATATCTATAAAAGTCGAAATATACTTCAAATCAAAGTTTAAATGTCAGAAATTGGCCACCGTTTATTTATTGCAATGAAGTCGTGAAAATAAATTGTAAAAAAAATGTTAATCTTATAAAAGGTTACAAATAAAATTACAAAATCTAACTTTAGTTTTAATATTCATTATGTTAAGATATAATTAGGCTACCGCTAGATGATAGTTTTTGTTTAATTTTATTTTAAGAGAAACTGGGAAATTATTTATTTTAAAAAATTAGTTTAGTTTACTTAACTGTTTGATACTGGTACATAGTACATATAATATGTTAGTAACCAATTTGAGCTTTCTGTGTTGGAATGTAGAACAAGGAGTTTAAGTTTTGTAAGGCCATTAACGTCTAGCATTGTATTTGTTAACCGGATCTTTGCGACTGAGCCGTGTTTTGTTGCTGTCTATTTATGCTACCTTATAAGTAACCATTCTTACGTGTAAGAGCGTTCTTAAACAGGTTGCGTGGTAATTTTAAGGCTTAAATATTTGATTACGTCATTCTTTGAGTGCTTATAAGATACGTGAGTAATCGTATTATGCTCTGGAGTGAAATCATGTGAAAGACAATATTCAATCAGGCAGATCTAATAAAAGCTTTACACACATTAACTATCATGGCAAATTCAACTATCATTCATTCGATTAACTGAAGTGATGATAGTACTCAAATGTGTGGCTGTTATTTGATAAGCGTTTTAGTGTTTCTTGTATCTATGAGTCAAGCGATAAATAAATATCAAAGATTTTGACAAATTGACATAGTACACTGTTTCCAAAAAATGGTTACGAGGAGTCAATTTTAATACCAAACTTGTTTACCAGTAGTGTATTATTCACCGTCGATAAATGGGCCTCTAGTAGAAATTTAAATCTTTTGTCTCTTTTCACACATCTGGATTTTCTCCGTTGCCCGTTATTTTTCAGTTGTATGTGACCTAATCGATATTGAAATGTTTAAAATTCTTAAAAAAAAAATATGATCTGCTATACAGTGTATATTGCGTATTTTATTTGCGTATATGCATATTTAATGTAAATGTATATTATTATAAAAATATTCAGTGCTGAGTAATTGTACTAATAACTAGATTTTCTAAACAGTTTAAATTAAATAATTTTGATCAAACAACCATGGCAGATGTTCATTTATTTCTCTTAACGTATATAAGTAATAATGATAATGTTTTATTTGAATTAGTTAGTAACTGTAAACTTACTAGACATATATTAAATCATGAACTAAATTAGATTTTGGTTATAAAAAATTGCATATACATTGTTCGAACGTACGTGTTCATCTGAATACAATTTACGTAGCACACGGATTATATATTAATTTTGAAGGGTTACGTAAGACGTTATTACGGTTACGTCTATTGAAAATGTAAGAAGTTTAAGTACTTATTTCTTAGTAGTGAAATAAAGCTCTACTTAAGCTTTTACTATATCAGAGGTTCCCAAATTCTGTTAGTAACAGAACTCTTTTCAGTAGAGAAACTCTTCATCGAGTAGTAGTAATTTTCTCTTTGTATCTTGGTATCAAACTTATAACGTATTTTTTATTAGAAACTTTAGAGCTGTGACTTGCAACATTCTATTACATCATTAAATTTTCATTAAATAATCTTAAATTATATGCTAAACTTTGAATATAATATATGAAATATCTTAAAATGATAAAGTAAAGTAGTATTATAAGTCTATTTGGTAGCCGAATGGTTAAGGTGTGCGTTTTGTAGCCAGATTGCAGATTAGAATCTCAGAGCTGTAAGCTTTTGATGCAACCCAAGAGACCCAATGGGTTTAGCAATTGACTGATTTCTGAAGTAGGTCTCCCAATATGAAGATTTGTATTCTCCATTATTTATGGAGTGATCATCTTCACAATATTTAGATCCATATGTTCCTCTGACGGAGCGAACATTGTAAGAAAGAGAGATATTCATTGTAAATTATGTGTTAATCTTCCTATAGAAAATATTTAAAGAACGTTTAATAAATAATCATTCGATTAAATGATATAATAATACTATGCGAAGCAATTGCAGTACCAAATTATTTCTCGTATAAGTGTTTTTTTTTCTATAAAAAGTTTTTTTTTCAATACAAAATCTTACAGAATCAGTTATCATTCAGATAAGCTCACATCAAATTAACTTGTATGTTACTTCCCACAAAATCTTTTGTTCTCGCTTGGAGCTAAGGTATGTTTTATTAATTCATGCAATTACAATTTTTATAAATACACATATATTATATTATAATAACTATCGAATACAAGGAATTCTACCTCCATATAGAAAAATAAAAATCAACAAATCGTTGTGTGCAGTAATAAAATTGTAAGTTTTTAAAATAATTCTTAGCTGCTAATTTTATTTTATATCTGTGGCCGAATTCTAGAATATTTAACATAGCCACTTCTAGCAATAGACCATAAATATATGCCATAAATTTGAAGCAACAGAAATATAGCAAACAAAAGATAAGCATTGAATTTTGAAATCATAGTAAGTGTATCGTGTAGCGTTGGTTGGTTCTTGCATAGTGTATGTAATACTTGAACAGTATATTTTTGTTTATGAGTGGCATTCCTGAAACCCACCGTGCACAGAAATTTTATATATACATTTAATCATCATACCGAGTATTTATACATCTAAAGTATTAATATTGATGACTTCATTACTGTATGGATTAGTGAAATTTATATTTGAACGTATATTCTTACTGAAAGAAATAAATTTTAAACCTATATTTAAAGCTTCAAGCTTCGTTTAAATCTGATATATTTTTTAATCTATATGATTTGGCTGATACATTTATCGAATTTTATAAATTATGAAATGGAGCATATAAAAATATGTTCTCCTACTTTGTTTTGTTGGTATGTGTTTGTGAATAATTCTTGTTTCTTTTTCGCTTTTTATATTTACGAAGAAGCAGCTATAATGGTTGTCCAATATATAAACAAAAATAATGAATGAAGACATATATTTTGACAGTATGTTAATTTTTAAGACGGGGCAAATATTTGGAGTTTTACCTGTTTATACCCAAACACACATACATAAACATGCATAAATATATATACATAAATATATACATATATCTCGTCTATGGAAAGGAAAAACGAGGTATCCTACACAGGACGTACAATAAACGTCTACGATTTTGAGCTTAAGTCAAAATATTAAATTGACACAACTACATAATGCGCGAAGACTAAAAGTGGTGCTTAATTTAACCACTCTGATATTATTGTAATCAGTTAAGAACTAATTAAAGCAATGTGATGGATGTCCCTTTTCCAGGTCGTAAATTTCACAGACTATCTTTTTTAAAACTTAAAAGCTACATTAGATAATAATTCGGCATTTTAGCTTACATCTTTTTGATACAGCGTTTATTAAATTGTCTATATTGTGATTATCAAAAATAGCTTTTTTAAAGTATTGAAAGTTACGTTCTTTGTATCTTTTTATACTCGAATATAATATGTAAGAAATAGTATTCATAATATTTTTATGTCGCGAATAATTATTGTTCTTTTTTTGCTTAATTCTACTATATTTGTGTGTCATAAGTTTCCTTTGGAACTAGCCCCTCATTTTCTTATTGTACAGCAGTATCATCATAAACTTAAATAATTTACTTGCTGATCGAATTTTAAGTTACGCCAAAACTTTGATACACTCGTATATATTTTTTTATTATTAAATCCCGAAAAAATCGTATTGACTATAGATTCGACAAATACGTGTGCCAAACTTCAAGTCAGTTGACTTTTTCTCTTGGCATTTCCTTGTTTTCCCCAGTAGCGGGCGTTATAGAATAGTGACGACGCCACCGACGCCGCCGACGCCCTGGTGCGTCGGGCGGGTGTCGACACGTCGTGGCGCCCATCGCAGTCGAAGGCTCTAGCGGGACACGTACGGTAAACAAGCGAATACTTTTGCTCAATTCGAGATCAAATTATTTTATCTCGGGGGGCGCCGTGGGCTTTTGAGAGCGAAGTCCTTTTTATCCGGTGTTCTTAACCTCCTTTCGTGACAAGTTTGAACACTGTGGAGAAATATGACTGCTCGTCAATATATTCCTTTAAATTCAAAGAAAGCCCCGTTTATTTTTTATTATGAAAAGCTTTATATTGACTAAACATCTGATTAAATGACATTTTCAGCGAATCTTTTATTCAACTCACGCATTTTTATCAAAATTACATGAACATTTACATTAAATATTTAACAAAATTCATTTTTCGTAGGCTTATTAGTATTCTCCGAGGAGTTTATTCACTTTGGTTGTTCTCAATTTAAAAAATACTATTTAACTATTTACCATGCAGCACGTGTTTTTACAGTGCAGTAGAGTAGTATTTAATTCAATTCCATTTTGGTATTAATCAAGTAAACAGTACTCATTATACAATACCAAGCCATTCATTAATATTTTCGAAACCTATTAACAGAGACATTTAATACTACTCATTTATATTTCGATTTTATATTTAGAATTTTAATGTGCTATATTTATAGTGGCATGGAGAAAATTTTTATTCGACTATTATTGTAGCAAGTAGGAATTTAAATAAAATGTACACAGAAATAAATTTCATATAGTGTTTATGTATTTTAAGACATAATGTGTTAGTAAAATTTTTTATATACGCACAAAAGCTAAATCGTAAAAAAAATTCACAAGAGAAAGTAAAATATATTTTTTAAATACCCTGATTTACATGTACATCAATTTCCTTATGTTTACTATATGAATATAGTCTGTAATATAAACACTTGAAGACCGTTTTTTCTGTAAAAATATGGTGGATTTTAAGTAACTTGAATAGTGATTTATTATTATTAAGCTTTCGGCGGTATTTTTAATAAGTTCGTTATTTATCATATGATTCATACTATCTTAAATGTTATATTTTCATCAGTAATAAAAAAAGTGAGACAACTTGTGAAATAATACATTAAATAACAATGCTTTCTTTTTCTTCTCCCCCGTTAAGTATAATATTATATAAATACGATAGATACTGCTGTACTAAATACATATATCGTTAATGTTTTCAGAAATAAAATAGTCTAGCCGCTGTGATGCGTCACCACTAGTTCCAAAGTGTTTCCTTTATTTCAGCTGTTTCTTTCGAATTAGGTCTAGGTAGGTAGATGCCAAGGCGGCAGAGCGGCAGCGCGTCAACAACAAAAATGCAAAAGTGTGACGACAACGCGTTGTAGCACTGCTGAACTTGCCCACTTTCTCACTCACCTATTTATAGCTATTTTGCATCTCTGTTGATGACGCTCTACTGCTGTTGCTCTGCCGCCGTGCTTTCTATTGGAACCTCGGCGTCAGCGTGTTTTAGCGAAATCTTAAATTCATAATACACGATTGCATTGTGCAAATAAGCACAAAAAGCCCACATTACAAGAATGCTATGAAAGAGAATATATAATTACGGTTAAAAATATATATTCTGTGGTCAGTATCGACCGAAGATACATCCCCTTGTACAATGAGCATATCAACGTACTATTTATAAATACTTATCAACACACTTATTTTAAAACTGATTTCTTTATAATATAAAATTAAATATTTAATCATTCAATTTAATACACTCTCGATAATACTATAGAAGTAAAACTCTTAGTATTCGTTTTAATAATTGTTATTTTCGAATAAAAAAACAGCCGTCTACTTAGATGATATCCATATGGCTCACTTTTGCAGTGAAAATCTTTTAAAAAAATTCTGCTTACGCCAAATTTGTTTGTTCTGATGATATTTAAATGAGCATTGATTCATAGTTTAGGTTCTTTAAACTACCTTTATGAATTTGAAGTTAATCATAATTAATTACGAAAAAAAATTGAAATTAATAACTAAACTTTTCGGATGTCGAGGTCTAAAAAAATGATTTCTGAGTTGATATTTTTATTTTATTTTGATCTGACGATACAGTATCTTATTTATTATTTTTGAAATGTTATTCAGTCTACTGTTGAAAAATAGTGGCCATCCCTCTGAGACTTGGCATTAAAAAATATCAATATTTTGACCATTAGTTAAGCACTATTAACAACAAAGCAAGTTTATTCACAGGAACAATACATTTTGGTTTCTATTAATAATAAATATTTCAAAGAGATTTAGGTACTCCTCTTGGCTATCTTTACCGTAAGATTTCATAGTCTTTGCCATGTAATCTTCTTATTCCCATATGTATTGAGATTTTCCCAACAAAACATAATATAATATAAACTGAAAGCTTTCAAACTTTGTTATTTTTATTATTCAATCATATACTACGTTGATCTGTAATTTTTTTTTTTTCTATGCAGTGATCTTATAAATATATTATCTATAAAGCACTGGAAAGCAACACATATTTATAATTATTTTCAACCAATAAGCTTCCATATAGCTGAAATGTTATGACGTTTGTCACGCTTTTTTAAGACAGTTAGTTGAGAAGAAGTCTGCAAAAAATATTATTAATATACTTAAAACAAAATAAAATATAGTTTTGTTTGATGTTACAGACAAATAAAATACAATAAAATGGTAGCTTTTATATTTTTGGAGTATATTTTATCTTGCATCAATCGTTGAAAAATGTTTTGTGATTTATAAATTAATATTAATGTGATCAAGATTAAAATGTTATTATGTATATGTAACAATATTTTTTATTATATTTGACATGCTGGATAGCAAGATAAAAACTGATTTAATTTTGATATTTTTATATAAAAATTTAAGGACTTTTAGTAAAAAAATATTTTTAAAAAGCAATATAATTTGAACTACATATACGAAAAACGTGATAGAACTAATGTCAAATATGTAGTTGAGATATAAGAAATTTATGAGACAGAGCACAATCTGAAGTAAAGAATTTCAAATTAAAGGTAAATGAAATTTAATATCTTTACCATAAAACAAAAAAAATATGTATGTGTGTTTCCCAAATGGTTCACATGTCTACGATTGTTCAATTACCTGTTTGACGTCATCAACGATGATGAACAAATAACTAAAAATATTTACTGTAGAAAGGAAAACCGAAGTATCCCAAACATAATAAATTTTACAGCAGGCACAGAAACATGTCGTCGCTTGATTTGTTAGATTTTGTACTTTATCACTTTGTAAAGTATGGTTTTTTTGTTTGCAATCTCTCGTCTCATTGGTATATTTGTGTTTAAAAATGTATGTTTGAAAAACGTGTATAATGCAAAAATGTAACTATGATACAAAAGATTACACCAAAATAAAACTATACTTTACCGAGTTAGTGATGTACACCAAAAAATCGACTTACGTGTTCGTGTTCCTGCAATATTGGTAAAGATATATTTAATGATTTTGATCCAAAAATAAAATTTTAAATCGACACAATCTTTACACGCATGAATATTAAAACCCTTACGATTTATTATCTAAGAATTATCTAAGAAAAATAAATAAGATTGATTGATTGGTAAAAGTCCTATTTCATGGTTGAAAATTTGACATACCATTCTTTTTTCAAGCTTATAAACGTGTGTATATACTAATTTAGTATTCCAATCTTGCATTATTTTGATATAAAGTACAATATATTGAGTTGTATACATTGTAATTGTGTTGTTAGCTATGAGTTACACCCTTTTTTCTTTCTACAGTCGATATTATTTACAGAGTTGAAATACATTTGTAACAATGTGGGGAATAAAAATAATTTAAATTAATTGAGTTTAATTCAAAGGCAAAGCCAGGTGATAAATTTAGTATATTAAAAATCAATTGGCTAAAATATGAAAAAATGATATATATTATCGTATTTGATTAACTTCGGCTGCACACTGTATTACATTTTTCGAATATGAAATCCCCTGAACACCAGCGCGCGAATGTTTCCCGGGACATTTCCTGGGTGCATAATACTTAAGATAAAATGCAGCCAAGTGCGAGGCAAGCAGGAAGGTCGATCCTAGGCACGGAACATGGGGATGCGCCCGCCCCTGTCTTCAAGTAAACGGATACTGCGCCACTTTTGGCATACTAGTGCATGCAAAGTGTTTCTTGTGTATGGATGGAAATGACACTCAAATCGTTTCGTTTTGAAAGTATGAATAAAGGTCAGTGTTTGAAGTGTTATGAGGTATTCATTTTTTATCTCCAATATTATTTCTCAGCATATTATGCCTTTAAAAATATGCTTCCAGCTGCTCTTATTTTGCATATTACTTTAGATAAAATCCGCTCGTAAAAAGCTTATTTGGCTTATTTTTCTAAAAATATCGGCTGTATTTAAAAGTTAAAAAATCCGTTTACTAAGAGTTTAATGAGGCTAAGATTTAAGCTCCGAACTAACTAAAATATTTATGCTTTCACGTGGATTTATGATAAAGTTCTTTTTTATATTTTTTTATATATTGCAGAAAAATGAAATCCACTCCATGTTAAAGTTTACGGATTTGTTTATTAAAGATAATGTAACAGATATATATAAAAAAATACATATTTTATTAGTTTTTTATATGAAAGCTCTATCAGTTTTCTTAATTAATAGCCTTCCATGTCTAGTCATTATAAACTTGTTTTTATGTATTATTCTCAATGATTCTTGTGTTGATTCATTTTTTATATGACCGGTGAACACACTAGTCTAGATTTCCATGATGGAATTTTTTTCTAGCTATCTAAAAAGTTACTTGTCTCTGATATTGAGAAGTTTGTTTGAGGATACCTTTAGCGCTTTGAGAGGTTTATCATTTTCATCAGACTTTTGTGTATGCTCGCATAATAACTGTGGGAACACGAAGAATAATGGAGTTAACAGCAAGTTTTTGTAGATTATCAAGATGTTATTTTTGGCGTAATGTATGTGATGTACCATTCCAACGATCCATTGATCGCTTTAATCTTAGATAATTTGTATGATATATTTTGTTCGGAATACATTAATTTTTTATATTGCTTACAATGAAATCATTTCTAATATTATAAACTGATTGTAGTGAAAGAAATTAATTGTAACCATTCATATTCAGAAGTGTTAAATAATCGAGGATAATGTGGATGGGTAAAGCTTTTAAATGGACATTGAATAGTATAAATCAGCACAAAAATACATAAATAATAATACAATATTTTAGCCAGAAAACGCAATAAACTCAAACGTTAGCACGAGTTTATCAATGAATAAATAAACTTAGTTCACTATGCTGTATACGTACACAATGCACTTATTTTCAAAGTTCACACAAGGCGGCACTCAAATCTTGTAGGTTTTCATGAAATAATCAACAGAATAAAGGCAGTGTTGCATTGTTTCAGTGTTTTCCTGAAACTGTAACGGATATTGCTAAATCGTTATCATCAATGAGAAAGTGCATTGATTTGAAGTTTTTGTATTTCCATTTAGCAAATCGTGGATTGGAAATTCTACATGATTCTCACAAGTATTCTGTACATTTTGTTTCACTCTCTGAAGTAAATTATCTTTTTAAAGTGGATGAAAATACATAAATTAGCATTTATATATTTCAATATTCCATGAAAGTGACTGAAGAGCGAACTTTTCTACGAAAAAGAAATGAATGTCTAAATCGAGCATACTTGCGATTCGACTTTAATTAGGATATTTCTGTACCTTTTGAACAAAGTCTTTCAATATTTTTTTAAGTCTTGTATTTATTTAAATATTTACATCTTCAAAATGAGATTAAGTATACGAACAACCATACTTTAAATTATAGGCATTGGACATAATATATATTATATTAGTTTTACAGTAATTGTTGGCCATCTATAATAGTTTTAAAACTTGTTCATATGTTTACAATTCGAGACTCTGGCTCGTTACATTTCGTAATATCATATCTTCTTTATATATTGTATATGAAAATAATATAACAGTACTATTTTTAATGATCTCGCACGTTCCTTCCATAGGAAGTTATCGATATATGGTGATATCTATACTTTTTTAATCCCAGTGCCAAACATTTTATTTTGAATCAGATTTATAAAGTAACAAGCAGTCTGTTTTTTGTTAACTTTACGTATTTCATCGATGAGAGTATTTTTTATTGAAATTTGTAATATGAAAAAGAAATTTTCTTCACACCTAGCAGCTTTTAACGCGCTTATATTTCACACAGCTTTCCATTATCAATATATAATGTTAATGCGCCATTGTTTTAGGTCATATTTAATATGCATGAATGATTTTGAGTTCTAATGATATAATACTGTATCCTAACTATAGATTTTTTAAGATCACATAATTTTTTCAAAATTTAAAATGAAAAAGCCTTGGTCTGTGCTTACAACTATATATTTTACTGGAAATCTCTTTTCTATACTAGTTATTCCTGATATTCTATATTAAATGATACCCTATAAGAGTCAAATGTTTGTCTCCAGATATTAAATATTTTGAGCACTTTTGTGAAACTTAATTTTTTTAACCTTTTGCCAATATTTTAAGACCTTGTCACTGCATTGTTTTGGAAGAAAAGCTTTCAATAAACAATTTAAATAGAAGAAATACTTAACAAGTTACAAATTTCAACATTTTCCCTGCATCTTGCCTTTCATATGTACCAGGTTTCAAGTTATTACTTGCCCATACTGCCTCTCCACCTGCTTGTCGTCATAAAAATTCATTGTTATTGAAATGCATGCGCGAAGTTAGCTCTAAATTCCCGTTTAATCTTATTTGATATGCGCTCGATACTGGGTGCTGAATTTTTTAGTACCGCTTTTCGTATTCTTGGATTATTGGTTACATTTCAAATGTGCCATAGCTATTTGCTGTTACATTTGTTTAAATTTTAAATTTTAACTAAGTTTGTTCTTCATCTCATCCACTGATTTCAAACGAAAAGCAAATATCATACACTTACGAAAATTGCTTTCTATGTTTCACTATCCATATAATTTAGTATATATTATGAATTTACATGTGCTTATATCATGTACATTTATTTAAACACACACATAAATTTATTTAATTAACCAAACACTTTTATATATGATCCTTTATATGGTATTTCATAGATTTTAGGTTTTATAGTGAAATCAAAAACGTATTGTAATTAATGTTGACGAATAAATGGACCAGATATTTTTAACTTCCTCCTTCATGTATATGAAGTAATAACATGTAAGGAAACATATAATAACCCAAGATTAGCCACTTGAAACATATTATTAAAGCTCTTAAATCTGTCATTTTGGTATTTTAATTCTATAGTAGCAGAATTCAGATGTTCACAGTTGCTATACACGCAATAATTTTGATTTTAAAAATTAAATATTATATAATAAATCTAAAAATAAAGCACAGATTTACATATAATGTAGTCGACAGTCTATTTTTTAACTCATTGTTCAATGTGTCCAGTAAATTAGACTCAAAATACGCCTGAAAAAAAAACTTTTATTCCATGATGGGACATGCTTCGTGAACTCCTTAGTTCATAAGGCTTCATAAACGCTCGTTTTTTCACTCTATTTTGGTGATCATAAAATATATAATTTATATAATTATCGAGTCTCATTTAAACTGTTTGTCTTCAAAATACGTCTGCTCTTTGATCATGCGAGAAGAAACAGCAACACGTGTTTGTCTTCATCTTCTCAGTGTTCATACCTCAATGAGAACATAGTTGGTAGATATTTATATACCGGTTACGCCTTTCAAGTATGCACTAAGTACTGAAATTCCATTACTGAAACCGAATGAATAACCAAGAGGAAGGCTCGTTCCCTTGTTCGTTACATACACGTACTCCGGTCTCAATGTTTCACGTGGTCGTGAGTTATTTGGACCTCTTTTGTGTTGGGCCAGAATGCCGCAGATAAAGTTGTGTATTTAACTGTCCGCCATTGTTCGCGCTTCTTGTAGGTGCATACCTGTTTCGTATTACGTTTAAATGTATACAGAGTGCCCCGCGAAGTATAAAACAACATACCGCTCTTATGAGTTAAATCAAAAATTATCGGCGATATCAATTCAGCCTGAAGGGTTGTGTGTTCCATATTTTTCGAGTATTCGAAATATTTGCAACAGTTTCATTTAATTAAATAATCGTTCCTTTTTTGATTTTTTCCGAAAATTGGTATTTTTAACGTTTTTCAACTGACACTTGCTAAACAGATAAACTGATTTGTATACATTATATTCAATGTATTTATATTAAAGTGATAATGTTAAGCTTATCATGTTTTGCCATAAGGAATAATTTTTGATACTCAATATTCTTCTAGCTATAATTCAGTCACCGCAAAAACAAAAAAAAAACAAAGAATTAATAGAATAGAAACCATGAAATTAACTTATTGATACATAAACTTGCATATAACTAACGATACCTTCAAATCGATCATTATAATCGATTTCTTACTACAATTCTAAGATGTTCAAAGCATCGTAGCAGCTAAAGGGCTAACAATAAAGTATATCCAATTTAATAATCATGTCCTGATACCAGTAAATGTTGATAATTTAAAACACCAATGATGGTTTTGGTACATTTTTAGTTTTCTTTTTATTCACTACGTTACCATCTACAATATATTATAAATACACGTATGTGTCCGTCTGTCACAAAAACTCATCTCAAATTATGAACGGTAGCGACGATAAATTTTCACATCTCACTTGATTCCCATTTCAAGGCCTTAATTCCAACTTTTGATATCATCACAAATGATTGACAAGAAACTTAAAATATTGTATTCACCCATATATTGAAATAAATTTGTAAAACTGTGAGTACAACTAATTTTTAGTAAAAAAATAGTTTGAATTTATTCCAGCTAATGCTCCGTAACAAAACTAGTAATGGATACTTACATATAAAAAAGTATAATACATCAAATAAGAATTGAAGAAATCGTAAGTTTTCGGCTCTAAAAAACATCATCGGATCGTCCTGTATACAGCACAATTTACATTGTGCGCATATATTTTATGTGTGCAGGCAGTATTTTCGGGGCATGTACGAGTATCTCTGTAGGTGCTTTCTCTGGATGTGAACCAAACTGTAGGTAATACTAGCATACCCCATCCATGGCAACGGTTGTTATCTTTACGGAAAGTTTTTTATTCACATTAAGTTGATCGTGGACCGAGTATTATTGCCTTGCTTTCATTATGCGATCGAACGAATTTGTCTAGACATTCGGCAGACACTTTGTCTGCGCGCACAATACTTACGATCTGCTATATCTTAATTGCTTCGTATTAATTAGTATTAGTTTAATACCTTCTTAAACCTATTTCTAGTGATGCGATATATAGTTGAACTGTTATATTCTTTGGACGAAAGGTGAACTAGACCGTAAAGTATATTACAAGATTAATGAGATGAAGTTTATAAAGAAATATTAACCAATTTAATTAATGTTATTTCGATAATTATATTTTACTGACAGTGCTCAATTATATTTAATCGTTTATATTATACCATTTGTCATGCTATTCTTAATGTAAGTATTGTCAATTTAGTTGAACACGTTACTTTTACAACATGTTCATATTTCTTAATTCGGCTAAACATCTAGTCATTTTATTTACTCTATTTTTGTAATATCTTTCACATTAAGATTAAAACCCAAATTAGAAATATATAAATAGCAGTGGCAAGGAAAAAAAATTAGGCAACCCATGGTCTAAACTTTTACCAGCCTGGATACATGACGTAGATCTTTCCAGTGTAAAGATGTTTATTTTTGAAATGAAGTATATGTACCTATACAACGTAAGCTATATTTTGATAGATTTTCCTCCGATGTAAGCCAATTATACACTTCGTTAAGCATCCAATCATGTATCTTTGATTTACTGACCTCTGATTTGTCGATGACGGTAGTATACTCAGTGTGGATGGGGAAAACTTTTATAGGAAAAAATCTCAGCTCAACGTGGGTGCATATAGCCCCCTGGGGGCCCACAAAAACCTTCAAGGGAGGCATACCACACTCTAAAAGAGGCACATACTGAATAGAATTCAAAGTGAATATACGTTTTTTGAGAAACAAGTGAGACACAGATTTTTTAACTCAAAAGGGGACGTCAGTACAAAAAGGTTGAGGACCGGCGCTTATGTGTGCTCAGTTTCATGCTGATGATAAAAATGAAAGCATTTTGGTAATAGGCTTAGTGTTTGGTATTCATTTTATTTTCAGGGGCTTAACATTGACAATACAAGTGCCGTCCCCAACACATATATTTGTATATTTTAGTGTTTTAGTACGTACTTACTTACAGATCAAATAATATGAATTGCTTAAAATTATTGAAAAAAAAAATTACATACAAGGTGTCTTGGTATAATCATATATCCTAAAAAGATTATGTTAATATTGTATTAAAATCCATAGAGGCTGATGGTTTCTAATATGAAATCATCACTATCGAAGAACGTATATTAACGTCTCGGCCAATGAGAGGTGTTTATGTAATTGTTTAGTATTGAAATTAAACACAAATTATAGTTCAGTTAGTTTAACAGTAGAATAGAAAAAAATGCAAAAAAAATATTGGATAAAAATTGAAATAAATTTATTCTAGTAAAATATTCACGTATTTTGAATCTGAATAAAATCGCTAAGAAATATCTATGATATGCATGAAGTGGTAGGAATGGATCTGAATCAGAAGTGCCCTGTTGTGAGAATCTCAGAAATTGAATGCAACGTAACGTTGCGCCCTGACCCAATAGTGTGAAAATCTAGGACTCTTTTCCTGAAAATTGAGCAAGAAATATTTTTTATTTAATGATTTTTAAATGAAGTTATAAAATCTTAATTTTCCAATATGCGTGTAATGTTAAATTTTATTACTACATTCATCCTTTTGATTTTATCTGCTATCATTTAAAATATATATTATTCACTCTCTGTATTAGATTATATCAATTCGAGTAAAGAAAACTAACAATGCTTGAATATTTTGAAATAATCAAAGTTAGATGCTTTGTGGCACATATTAATATTTCAGTTCGTAGTATTTAGATCATATTTAAGTATACAATTAACTAATTGAGGAGAAATGTGAAATTAAATTAATTTATTAAATACATAACATAAAACCACTTCATTCAAATATTGGCAGGTATTCTTTTAAAATAATATGTATTGCACTATTTTTTCTACCGACCCAGATTGAATGAGAGAGAATGAACCAGTGAGATAAAAAAAAATCGTCAACAGTTTGTGACTTAAATAAATAATTGAAAATTTTAAATTATTTAAAATCAATTTCCATCAATCACCATCAGTCATAAATATTAATTAATTATATAATTGAAATATCAGCACACCATAGTTGTAATTATTCTAGTAAAAATATAAAGTACAATAAATATTTCATAAAACATATATTGTATAACGGAACTTATAATTAAAGATTTGCTTGCAATTTAATTTTATATACAATGAATTACAAATCAGCTGTTTAACGAAATTATATAAAATTCAAGTTGTACCCAATAAGTTGAAAAAGTTCATAATGTCTTTGTCCACTTTTGAAGTTTTATGCTCCAGTTGTTGAAGACTATCGATGAAATTTTTACGATAGGTTATCTAATAGTTTATACAGTTGAATAAGTAGAATCGATACATCGGTCAAGTACTCTGAGTTGTTCCATATTTACCTTTTGCAGTGGTCGATTCGTTCGTGAACGAAAGGAAATAATATTCTGCCCTTTTCAAAGGATTGGGAAGCAATCTTCATAGTAAAACTCTAGAGTGGTAGAAATACATACACTTCTTTTATTGAAACAGGGTTACCAACATTATTTATATTTCATTTATTGTTTAATATTACCTAACCATAAAAATCATATTATGAATCTCATTCGGTGTGCGTTTTCACCATATAACTTTGTTGCAGATAAAACCATAACTAGTATAGATGAAGCCATGTTTAATGATAGAATTGATTAATGATGAAAATAAAGGGTGATCGGAAGGTTTGTTGATAAACTTCTTGTCTGTTGAAATTTGGCATTCGCATGTATTATGTATTGTAAATTACAATATGTGTAAAATATTTTATAGTAAGCTTTCGAAAATATTGAAAAAATAAAAATTATAACAAGTTGTAATAGCAGAGCATCGCAAACTTGTTTATTTTTTATTTCGCATCTTTATAACATTATAAATTATGAAATATAATACTAGCAAAAGAGTTTAAATTAAATACTGCATACTATGTGTAAAAATAACGTATACGTTTTACAAATTTGGATATTCTTCTAGGTAAAACTATAGTTTGTTAAAATTAGCTACTTCTATGGAGTCACAATAATTAAATAAATATACCATTACAGAGCGTTTTTAAACTGAAAAAAGCTATTTACTTTGGTATATTTATTATGCAAATCTCTTTTCTCGCTAAAGCTTCAAATAATTTTGAATTCATAACGTATTTTTACAAACAAATATGGTTCTTTTGCGTTTGCTAGCTTGTAAGATTTTTGTTGTTATCGTATTCATTGGCTATGTTTTAATTCACGTAATTTTCAACTAACTGTTTCAAATAGAGAATGACGTGATGACCCTGTTTTACTTCTTTTCCATTTAAATAAAAAATATTGTTTTTCAATTTAGTCACTTATATTTACTGAACGCCCACAGTTCTTCCTTATCTCAATTTTCTCTTTCTCTAGAAAATGTTATTAATATACAATACATTTTTATAAAATTATATATTTAATGTTCTAGGAAAAAATAATAATTTATTACTTAATTACACTATAAGAAAAGTCATTTCAATTATGAACTCCAATTAAACTATATCATTATTGTTGCAGTTTATAATTTAATATAATTGATAAAATTTAATCTGTCTGTGACATAGCCTATAAAAATGACTTATATCTGTGTTCATAGAAGCTACCGTTGAATATGGTTTTAAAAATAAAATAAAAATTGAAAAACGTGCTGTATGATTATTTAATATGAAGAATACTTGTTCAAAATGTTCTCCTTTAAATTTTTCATTATAATTTAAAATTTCAATATAAATCAATCATAATATTTGTTGCTTTGTTGATTATCGCAATTAATGTTAATATATATAATATATAAGGCGTTATATTAACGCGTGAATCCGATAAGAGAATCAGTCACATTAATGTGGTCCGACGCTCATGAATTGGTCCGTCGTCGGTTTTGGTGTAAGTGGATTTTGTATGCATGACCGAATTACTGGCGCTTCATAATGCTCTAATCTGATGAGGCTGGACTATATCGCGCAGTGATTTTCACAGCGTTCAAATTTTATACTATCTGATATATTTAATTTTGTTATTTTTACTACATGGATAATGTATACTGTAATATGTTGTACTGGTTTTAAGAAATTAGTTTTATACTTTAAATTCATTAAAATATAAAATAACACACTCAAAGTTTCATTTAAAAATACGCTTCTTTATGTGATCAAATAACGTATTTCAAATTCAAAGTTTCATGCATATTTAAAAAATTAATACAGCTTTTTTTTAGTATATTAGGGATTTACTATCACTAATGATAGTTATTAACTTCACTAATGATAGTTACTCATTTAAGACTATAAATAGTAAGTTACAATAGGATT